>KZ308154.1:900485-1010128 GCA_000376725.2 Ladona fulva | reverse complement strand
ATGTACGTTTCATATATATATATATATGCATAATAATTTATACACATAACATAATTATATATAAAAATAAAATACAGACAGGTATAAATATAATGAGACAAACAAAATGGGATGAAATTTGCTGACTGCATAAATTGCGTTAAATGTAGGAGACAGAAACAGAGCTCCCGTTAAATATTGTTAAATGGAAAAATTTAAAATATAAAAACCGATATAAGTAGTAGAATATTCTTAATAAATAGATAATAATAGAATAAAAGTATTTATGCTGGGGTGAGGGGCTGAATTTTTTCATAGAAAATGGAAGATAACGTCAAAATAGATGGAGGATGTCAATGTATGGGCTAGAAGAGAAACGTGTTACGTGCACATAATATTTCCTTAGGATTAAAAGGCTAACAGAGGTTAGAAACTTGTTTAGAACCTGGATTGTCAACTTCCGAAACAGAAAAATTTTATGATAATGATATTAAAGCTAGTCAATTGTTAGAAATGAAACCATTTACACTGATGTCAGAAAGTTTTTTAAACGTACCGCTAATTGGATGCTTGCCACGAGACCAAATATATTTCATTGGGACCACCTGACATACACAACAATAAACCTGAATGAAAAAAGCCAAAACTCACCCTTAGATCTTATACTTTTTACTTGGGAAATAGGCCGTAGTATTTGGAATTTCGGATACTCGAACATATATCAACTGAAATATCCTCTAATAAAAAAGGAATAAATTATTGCTACGGAGGACTAAATGATTATGAATAATACATCCTTGTGGTCAACCATATTCATGTGAAGATAGCAATTTCTTAAAGCAATTCTAAGTACCTAGTTTTCTAAATCTCCTAAAACTTCTCATAATATTCAAGATTAACATGTATTTTTAATCTAACGATGCTCATGTATGCCTTGTCCTTACGAGATATTTATTTATGAAACTGTATATGCAAAAATAGTGAGAGTTTCAATCGTAGTATATTTTTCTCATATTTTTTAACTTTAATACAAGCTGCCAAATGCTTATACTTTAGCATGTTCCAAAGTTTGATTTAATGCGCATTCTGTGGATGACATCAAGTGAAAGCAACGCTTCAAATGTCAAAATTGGGGTCCTTTTCTGTTATTATTTCCTCCCGGTGCCCTCACATGCATTCATTTATCGGAAAATTACGTTAGGAACGTTAAGAGTAACAATGGTTACACTCACACGACTATGCCACGGTAAGAAACAACTGGATTAGCCTAGACTCGAAACCGAGATCTTGGCGCTATTACTCGTAGACTGATACGTTAATCATTCCGACACCAAAAAAAATAGCACTTTGAATATATCAGATTTTTGCTCTGTATAATAATAAACCATCTTATCACCATTTAAAGAGCACACACATCTTTCACGCCGATGAAAGGCAAATAAAGAGGCGAAAGAGACCACCTTTCTTATATATTACTTCTATCGCCAATTTGACAGAAGATTTTGTTCCGCGAGATCGATTCGCCCCTTTTTCTTTAACGTCATGCATCGCTACTGAATTCGGCCTCGATGGACCGGGCAATCTTAATCTTTCACGCCCTTCCGACCTGTTCAATCCCACCTCTCGAATGGAGGACAGCCACGCATTAAATGGAAACACTAAAGAGGCTCCTAAGGAGCTTTCACTTGCGTCACAACATCGCGAAGTGGAGAGAGGATGATAGGGGGATGAATAAGGAAAAAATAAGGATTCGATTCGCTTTCGTTGGCACGTTGTAAGGAGAGGATGGACCCGTTTTTTCGTGTTCATTTGCGTGTGTGTGGGAGCCTGAAAAGATGAAGAAGCCTTCTTTGATTCGCATGGTGCGCTTCGAATCGCTTCTGCTACCTCAGTTGTGTTCTTTTCTTGCGTATATTTCTCTTTTTTCCAATGGAAACGCTCACAATTCCCCGGCGATTCTTTCTACATCATACCCTATGGAAACTTCCTCTTAGTCTAGTTCTAGAATGTTGTATGGGTGGGTGCAATGGGGGAGGCACTGGAAGAGGAAGACCGCTCCACTTTCGAGCGTTATCCGGTCGTTTCGTTCGAACGTTTTCACTAAATCGATGTTTTTAGATCTGTACTTAAAAGTAGCCCTCTCGTGGGTTGGCTGGTCATTGTTTATAGTTCTTTTCTGCAAAAGTATTAACTAGAGATGGGGCGCTTAATCGTAATCGGAAATATCGGAGCTCTTCTGGGTATCAAAATCGATAACGGAATCGGAGAAAATTTTACCAGATTTCCGTTTCCAAAAACGATTTTTTGGAAATTTTCGTAAACTGCCTTTTACAGTTTTGGCATCTATGATAAATAGATAAGATATAGATCGATCTTAATTATAAGGAAGTGTAATATTAAAAGATCTTTATATTGTCTTAATATACTATTTAACGTGAATTTATTTCGCTTATTATTGTGTAAAAATGTTATCTTCGTGTTCCTACCTATCGACACAACCTTAACAAGTAAAAAAATTGAAATTGAGATATAAATCTAATTAATATAAAATAAATGTGTCAAATAAATAATTTCAACAAAAATATAGAGGATAATAAAAAAATTAAGAACAATTGATGGATTTGATGCATTTATAGATATATTTATAAATGCATGGATACTATGACTACCTTTCTTGATTAAATAACCGAATATGTAAGTGATAACTGAAATATGGAGAGAATATTCAATGAGAAAGGATATTTATAATATCAGTTTGTTGAATTTTACTATATCATATCATTTAAACGCCTTTGATCAAAAGCATGGATTTGACATAAATGGCATTTTTTTAAATTTAGATTTTACAAAAATTCCATACCTCAAAAAAACATGAAGCTCTTCGCTTTTCCTCTATTAGCTTTTTCGATGACATTCATTCTTTCAATAAAACGACTACCACTAACCCGTGCGAACGATATATTCCTTTAAACACAAACAAGCTTTTGATGAAAACGTATGTACGTTTCCGCGACAGAAACAAAGTGCTACTAAATCCTTACCATTGCCACTAATGAGAGGAGAAGATTACGTTAAAGAAACTAGCACGCGCGCAAAGCAAAACATAGCCATAATTACTAGAGATATCCTTGGTATGACTCTTCTAAGAGTGCCATCTTCACATTCCCTTAAGGAATCAAAATTTATAGGCTATTCATCCAATTGCTGCAACTCGCAATTAATTACCTCTCCGCTTTATTTACGACGGATAGGCGAGGCATATTCTTCGCAAAAATTGCGTTAAAATGCGTTGCAAATGCGAAAATCTCCATTTACTCAGAGTGTGGAAGTATTTCAGAGGTAGCAGGATATTGCTAAACATACTGGGAGAATTATAACGGGATAAAGCAAAAAACACGTAGGAATGAAAAGCAAATCGTAACGAGCGATATAAATACAAACAAGAACGGAAAAGAAATACGGACAGAAGTGCAGAGCTTTTCAGCTGCGTTATAATAATGAATGTCACAAGATTTTAAGTGAGCGGAAATAAGCGTGGAAACAAAATACTGACATATTTCTACATAAAAAGGTCTCCCGCTGGATGCAGAGGTAAAGAGAATCTCATTCAACAATTTTAATGGTGGCTTTCGCAAAGAGGAATGATTCACGAATCTATGACAGAACTGTAGAGTCAAAAACGAATCATTTATTAGGAAAACTCATAAACTTCCTCATTCCTATGGGATTGCGCGCTAAATATAAACGAATTTCAAACTCATTTTGAAAAGGACAATGGATTGATTATCTGCTAATGCTTCCATAGAGATGTAATGGAAGATTTTCTGTCCTGATGAATTGAACATGACTCGTACTTTAAAAGAATGAAAAGTAATCGGTCACGTTTTGCTTGGTTTTAATGATAGTGATTATTACTCAATTTTCTCAACTCATCTCAAAGGTTTTTTTCCGACACCGCTCTCTTTCTTTTTGTTTATAATTATATATTGTGCACATTATAGTAACATAGGATGTTAGGTGGAAGAGAGGCCCACATGGGCCAAACCTCGCCAATAAATGGCCTATCTGTCAATGAATTCAATCTTTAATTAACTTCACATAATAAGATGTATAATTTCGAAAATTTACACTGGAGGAGCAAAAAGAAAATTTCTCCACAGATGAATTTTTAAATTTTAAAAGACCAGAGTTCGGGGAACGATTATCGTCATCAGGAGAATGTGGAGAAAACAGTAAATGATAAATAATTTACATCCAGTGGTAATTAAATTTTCTTATCTCGAGGATTATGGAGTATCTAATTCATAGTTCTGAGTAATTTTAAACTATAACATTTGTGATTAATAAATACAATAACATACATGTGTTGATATAAGTATACCATATCGTATAGGTAAAATTTAGTAAGAATGAGATTTAAAGAAGGCACTTCGTCGTAGTTTCCACACTAAATGTTTTATTTAAACTCTACCGGTGTCGGCTAACGCCATCATCAGGAGTTAGCCGAAACCGGTCGGGTTTAAATAAAACATTTAGTGTGGAAACTACGAAGTGCCTTCTCTAATTCTCATTATGGCTTTCCACGAAGTCCGGCCTAATACTATAGAATTTAAAATGTAGTAATATATGCAGAATGTTATATACAAATTGCTATGCATATATTATCATATAAAATATTACTTGGTGTATTATATAGCAACTAACCTCTTTTTCATGAAGTTCGTTTTGAACAAGCTATTTAAGGGTCGAGTTGAAGGCTATAAAAATTTACTCTTTAATTTGTGAATAGACATGCACTTCACTCAACATTTTTGCAGAAAACTTTCAATGAGATCCTAGTGAAAACGATTACAGATAGAACTACTAAATTTGCGCCCGGAGAAAATATTCGAGAACTAAAGTAAAAAAAATCACACACTATGCACTTACGGCCTTTCAGTTCTCAGGTTTTTCCTGAAAGCTCGGAACATTTTTTCTTCGTATACGCTGCCGTTCCCAATCCCAGATAAGTAGGTATGAAAGTGTACACGTGTTTGCCATTCAAATTAAATTACTGTTCCATTTTCAATACCGAAATATTAGATGGAGAATTATAAGATGCAAAAATGACATTAAATCGGAGTTTGACGTTCAACATTAAAGAAAATATTTGGCAATCCGTAACGATATCATGCAAAAGTGCTAAAAAGAGAACCACAGTGTCGTTCACATCCAAAAGGACGTTTTCAAAGTCTAATTTACCATTCACATGGCCACTCGAGAAGTGAGTTGCGAAATGTAACAGAATTATTTAAAACGACACGAATCGACTTGAGTCAGAGGAAGGGTCTCCTACTTTGAAGAAATATGAAATAAAAAACGCGAAATAAGAGCAAGAAATATCCCGTGGATAACTTTTCTGTATTTGGATTGAAATGCATTCACCCAAGGAACCAATAGGGCCTTCTGTCACACGCTGAAAGGTATATTGCAGAGTATTAATGTAGTTGTAGAAGAGGCAATTGCGTTAGCACAAATAGAGCTGATCAAACACAGCCCTTCGGCGATTTCCACGTGTAGATAATTCCCTAATAGCCTCAATAGCATTCCAATAAAGCCGAGGAAACTGCGAGTAGAATCTGGTTTCAATATTTAATGAATATACATTGGGTATGCATACGCAGCCTGACCTCTCTTTATGGATGGAAATCAAAGATTTTTTCCATTCTTCATCAATTATTGTAAAGCTAAGCTTCAGAAAGTCTTCCATTTTTTATTCAATAAAAATGGAGAGTTATGCACAGTAACCTGCCTTAGGGTATGATTTACCAAACATTTGACGAGGATCTCACTCTAGAAACGGATAGCGTGTTATTTCTCAGATTACTTTATTCTTATAGCAAATATACAAGAAAAATCATTAACGGTGAAGAATGCAGATGTTGAGACTATTGTTACTTCAACATGTGAAGATATTATCAGTACATGAAGACATTATCCTTAATAGCCTTCCCCTTGGTAATGTTATCAATCGACCTCTAGATACGAAGAAGCACACTTGTAATACTAGGGTTGGGGAGGAGCTAAAAATGTATCAAACCTGGATTATATCTACATATGTACCCTGCATATGTATGCTGCCTTCCGGCCTTTGGTAGCGTTTAGCATGACTCTTCTTTCTTAACCAATTACTTTCGCGTATCGATCGCGGAAAAAATGAATTCTTGAAACGACTACTTCTAGCATCTATTTCTCTGATTTTTCTCGCAGTATCATGTATCCCATGCAACGAGTTACTTCGAAGTACCGAAAAGTATCAATTCCTTCTACAATTAGCTGACAAAATTACCGTGTCCTATGATTACGCAAATAGCCACGCAGTCGTTGCACACATACTTGGCAATTGGGCTTGGTTGGGTCAGTTCGGGCATCTCCTCTTACTTCGTCATCGTATACGTCACGGATTTATCGAGGAAGGGGGTGATTCAGCTTTGCAGATCGACTACTCTTCTCCTTGAGACGCATGGCAAAAGACACATAATATTTTTGAATTTTTTTTTGCCTCTTCCGCTCTAACGAAGGAAGTGTCCGGAACTCGGGGACACCCCCGGATAAAGCAATTACTCCATCTCTTCAGCAGGGAACAAATAGAAGACCGTTAGCGGCGGCGACGGAAATGATCAAAGCAGGTGATGCACTCACCTCCTTTCATGCGGGCGATATTTTACCGACCCGCTCCTGCTGTTCCTCCGCAACTTCCACATGTCACACCCTCAAGGAATACACTCGCGGACAACAGGTAGAGCTCCCACCGGGCAAACACATATGGCCATTACATCCGACGGACAATCCACAAACCGATTCCGCGATAAACGACGGGTACGGATGCCAATTTACACACACACGCACTCCCCGACGAACGGGCAAACAAAAACCAATCGGACCCTCCTCGGTCACGACTCTCCATTTTCCAATATCATGCGATCCGTAATATGCGCAGTGCATGAGAAAAAAGATCGATGTTCGCTATCTCTCTCGCTGCCACTTGTGAGAGAATGATGAATGGCTTCGGAGAGACGTAGAGGATGATGGGAAGGACAAGAACATAACGCGGTGGACAGATGGAGAGTGAACTCGGCTCGCCTGGATGAGAGGCTTCTGGCTGTCCTCTTACACGTATGAAATGAAAATGGAAAAAAATATGGGTCGAGAAGCCAAACGCGGACGGGCACTTCGTACTTGGCGAGATCACCTGTTCCAAGTCGCTATCGACACGGTTACCAGCGGTAAGCCATCATCTATGCATTGTCATGAAGAAATCGGGCTTCTCCGTATGAAAAGATACTTCTGACCGTTTGAATTTTACCTGTACGTTTCTTACCACATTATCATTAAAATCCAATCAAAAAACGTTTTGTAACTCTCGGCTATTATCGATGAGAATGCGGTCACAAGAGCAAAAAGAAATCCTTAATATCACCAATGCATTTCAAGTTTCACTAAGTTCAGTATAGAGATAATTAATGACCTCTTAACCCAATTAGATATATATTTAATGTAAGCTTGCTGAAGCTAAAGAAGGATACCCATTAATAATTCTGAGATTTTAATAGAGCTAACTTGCGAAGCCTATACAACTACGTATCAGTGTGGGATAAGGAGGATTAATTCCAGGCTAGGCTTTACCCAACAGGATTACTCTGGAGGTGATTTTCTGCACTGAACGGAATTAATACTTGAACATGGGAGATAATAGGATATTCCGACTTCAGCATTGTCGGGGTATGTAGCCTCTTTTAATGAAATTAATGATTTTTGCAAAGGAATTACCTAATGTATCTCTATATTGGACAAGGTCCTACGTCCGATCCTCATTTGAAACAAAATCCAAGATAGAAAGGTCAAAGAAAGCATCTAGTAGCATAAAATATATCCTATGCTGGAACAAAAATAAAAATGCATATAATTTGATACTAAATGTGCTATCAAAAGATTCTTTGGATGAAGATCATTGGAAGAAAGATCAAAACTTAGGTTGTATTTGTTAAAATAATTATTTAGTAAATAATTGTATAAATAAAAATAATTAATTATAATTAATATAGTTCTCGATATCGGTAATTGATATCGAGCATTTACTCTTAGATAAGCCGGTCAGACACTGCAAGAAAATTAAGGTAAACAGAATAGGCGCTTCCAAAACTGATTTTTACTATGCATGACAGTGATCGAATGAAAACAGACTTGACGGTGCACGAAACCACTGGCACAAGCCGAAAGCCGGCTAGCAAGGTAAATCTTTATAAATGAGTCCATCTGTACTTTGAAATTATGCGTGACGTATACTAAAAGCATTGCAGAATTTATTATTTACTATTTAGTTACAACCAAAGTGAGAAATAGATAAGATTTACGTTGCGAGGATGGTATTGCTCAAATCTCTTTATACCGGCGCGCCGGTCTTCAGCATTTTTCACACACACTCCATTCGTAAACACCGATGGATGAATCTCTATCAAGAGAAGGAAAAGGGTTAAGGTGACTTGGTACGTAAAGGTGTGTACCTAGGAAAAATCCCAAGGAAAAACGGAGATGAAAAAAATATCACGGGACCAGGACTGACCGGTACCCAGGTCGCCCAATTTCCGGTTGGTTGTTCTATCTATTGAACTATCCGGCCATAAAATTTCTCCATGCCGTTCGGGAGACTTTGGCAAGGCAAGGTAGGCGGAAATTTGGAGACCCGGGATCGAGTCCCGGTCCCGTCAGACTTTTTTTTCGTTCGTTCCTCTTGGTACTCTATCAAGAGATTTTCAAAATTTAAAAACGAACGAAATCATCATAACTGCTCCCCTTTGAATGGTACATTTTCCATTCAAGCAGACTAAACGTCATCGCCTCGAGAACTAAGAAATCTCACACGCCAACTTTCGCAGAAGTCATCCGTAACGCTGGAGCGTCCTACGTCGCGGAGCCAAAGCGCGTAAAAATACAAAGAGGTGTTATCAAGAGATCTCGTTATTAAGTTGGCGAATGCGATGCAAGCACACGTGGGTGGGCGTTGCATGCGCATCCGTCGATTGTTGCGCTACAATCGATGCATTCCGCAAGATCTACGCCGTGCAGGGTACACGGGCATTTTCACCTTTGCGTGCTCCCTTCTCCTCCAATCTCACTCTTTACCTTTAAATTACCTTTTAACCCCTACGTCCTCCGGCACGTTTCTCGTCAACCCAGAAATGCACCCGTGCACGGAGCGAAATCCTTCCACTTGGAGCAATAACGCCGGTGAATTTGATTCTAATAGATTAAGGTTGTATTTGCGTAACTCGGCCGCTGGAACGAGGCACCGGTCATCGCCGGAATATTGGGGAATTAAACGGCGGGACTTTGTTTCGCGAGCGAACATGATGTTTGATCGTTCCGAATTCGCCCTCGGCGTTGCAGCTCGACTTTAAAAATTCGGATTGGGATTCCAACCGCACTACGTGAATCAACCAGAGTTTGCGGTTAAATGTTACATGAGCATCCGCTGGTTTAAAAATGTAATGTTTTAAACCTATATCTTTTAAAGCCAGCCTTAAAAGTTGGGGAGGTTGGAACATGTGGTTAAAACGAGAAATCGATAATTAATGCTAATTACATGGTATGTTCTATTTGACGGAATGGTTGCGTTATAATATTTAAAGGAGGATCAAACGATGGAATTCATTGTTATTTCAGCAGAAATAACGCTAATTAACTTATCCAGCTCTGCACACTATGGTTCATTTCAAATAGAGCTCAATTAAAAATCCAAAATATGTGCCCTCCTTTTAGATGACAATCAACGCAATTTTTATGAACTTAGAGTCAATAGTAATAAATTAATTTAAAAAACATAAACTGAAATACTGTGTATGCATAAAACTTATCAAAATGTCGACTGCTTCTCCGGATATTAATAGCGGCGGGACGATAATATGTATTTTTTGGCCCGGTGTTTCTGAGTTATACAGAATAATTGAGGTGAAAGGAATCTTTCTTAACTGTCAACCTGTATAAAGAGTAACTTCCAAATTAAGATTCAAATTATTTTTTGCCTCATATATTGGATATTAACAGTTAGCTGAATTATACTCCTAAGTTTTTCTCCAATAAGGCAATTTTCACGAAGTTGGGTAAAAATAGGTTTTACACAATATGACTGAAAGCCTAAGCGGTAAAAAGTCACACCTTCGATAACGGAAAGCACATTCATAGGAGCTTAATGTTTTTTTTTACTCAAAAACTATGTAAAACGTAATTTAATAAGAAGTACGCTGATTCTGATGAGAGATAAACGAATTTTAAAAGTCCCAAGGAAGGATGGATTTGAAAAAAGTCTCAAGTCCATTCTTCCTTGGGATTTTTCCTGGGTGCGCACTATCTTGCGCAAAATCACCTTTACCCGTTTTCCTGAATTTTAAAAGCTTCTCTTTAGGAATTTCTATTTAATATGCTTCAAATGGATTTCATTCTTTAGGTTAATTAGACTTAGAACTCTACTAACATTAGAATTGGTAACGCAAGGTATGACAAAAATATCGTACTCTTGACCATGTGATGAGGTCACCTTTTACTAAAATATTTTTATCGCTCACGACGATTTATGGGTTACCTTCAATGTGCATAAAAATTGCTGTTTTGGGTGATCTTTTCCTTCGATCCTTCTTAAAATTTTCTACAAGCGAATCCCACTTCCCTACGACAGAATACTTTAATTTTAAGTTAGATTAAAACCGAACGAGAAAAGGAGTAAAAATTTGCATCTCATTTCGGAACATATATTTCGCATCTACGCAGTACTTGAGGTAAAAAATTCAACTTTATGACCTTTATTTACAACACGTGCATTCGCCCATAAATCTCGCATACATTTATGGTCAAGATGGTCATCAGCGCGACATTGCCCAAATAATTTTAAGGAAAATATTCGAATAAGATTGTCACTCAGATACTTACCTCGTGAAGGCCGTAAAGCGACATTTTATGCAAAATAGCACGTAGATCACAGAAAACGTTCAACATTATTTTCAGGTGAAAAGGTGGTATTTCTAAAGCAGCTTGCCAGCTTCATAAACGAGGTAGAGGGAATATGAATGAGAGTTAAATTTGAGAGTCGATTTGAGTAAACATAAACCACAGCACCTCTTGAGCTTTATGCGTTACAAAGATTACTATAAAAATATGTTTCCAAAAGTCGCAGCAATATTACCTAAACCTCTATTAGACTTCCAAAAGCCCATGAAATATCAATATGAGGAATGCAATATAAGTGTGAAAGTTTGGCATATTTGAAGGAAATATATGTGAATTATTATAAGGAAGGAACAAGTAAAAGAGATACTATTTAAATTTACAATATAAAATGTAATGCAATATAATGCAATCTTACGATTATGATGAAAATTGCATTCTGAGAGAAAAATTAACGGGATATTTTTCCATTAGACCACAAAGATTGAATTCACGAAATATCTTTGAAAAAGACCGCAACGGGTGAGATACTTAGGACGCGTCAGCTCCATACGAAAATATTCAGTTTTAGGAAATTGCTGCGCGAAATGCCAATGAAATCTCTGAGTGACTGTGAAATCTCTAATTAATATTCTCCTTTGTTTTCTTCATTAAGAAAATTCAAAACAAATGAAAACAGATATTTCGAAAACAACAAACAAACGAATATATCAAATCTCCTGATTTTTTTTTTCAAAAAATAACTATGAATATTATTTACTTCCAAAACAAATATGGAGTCGATTCAGAGGATAAGATAATTGAAAGATGAATAAAGAATCAGTTAAGAGAAGACGAAGAAAGAATTTCTTGTAGGATAAACATTTCTCTCCAAAGTTAGTCGCAAAATATTTTATATGATTAAAACAGCAGACCCAGAGACTTATTCCTATATTTGTAAGTGTTCCTGTGCGTATGCAATTCTTTTGATGTTGAAACAGTTCTCAGCCTTTCCTCTTTATAGTTCTGGAATAACGGTCTGTTTTATGAGAAATATTTTCCAATGCTTGGTGTCATTGCATCGTTTTTCAGCGACAAATAAATAAAAATACAAACCCGATAACTAACGACAGGTATAGCGTGATGATTCACGAAAAAGATCACTACGGAAATTCGGAAAAAAATCGGGAAAACGGCTAACATGCTAATCTACTTTGTAGCAGTTAATGTCTCAATCACTTTTATTGATAGAGAAATCTAAACCGCTAACTTGCCTATTTCACTTTGCGTACACAGCTCTATATTTTAGCTCCATTATTAGCAAGGCTCGAACGGGCGACCTAGTTAGTGATAGACGGGTACTCGATGTGTCCAACCGTGCTTCTAACGAAGCAAGCGATCGGATCTGACCCCCTTGAATAGGGTTCGGAAAAAACGAGCGGTGAATTTTTTTTCGGGGAGAAACTGGGACGCAAACGCCAGCACGTTACAGAGAAAGAGAGGGACTATTGAGAATTAGCTACCGTCTCACTCTCTCTCCACTCCGATTTCCACTTAATTCCAATCTCCTTTTTTTTCAAATCCAACTCTATTACGCTTGAGAAGGACACGTGCGCTATCTCTCGCCTCTACTCCTTCCATTCCGCCATGCACCGTTCACATCAAGGTGAGCTATTTCATTAATGTCATATTAAGGAGTTAAGCGAAGACGAAGAAAAACTACAAGCTCTCATTCCTTTCACAAAGTTCAAGCTCGCAAAATTTTTCTCTAGGCTGAGACATTAAGACTATTCATATACACAACAGTTGTAATTATGGTTACGTGCTTCTAACTAAAACTCTAGTGTAATTGAAGCTTGAAACTTGTAGAAAAGGATACGAAATACATTTGCCCGAAGATAAAACGGCAGGAATTATCACAATTATTTTAAAGCTTGGAAATAAGCCTTACTGCAGGCAAAATATCTCTTTACGATTAGTAATGTAATAATTGTAGACGTATGGTGATAGCTCTGTCATAAAAAGTTAACCTTTCACCATAAACCATAAGATATCAACTTAAAATGTCGATGGAATCGTAGAGTGAAGATTTGTTGATAAATAATACGACAAACTCGAACTGACTGATACTTTCTACTACATAATTCACGATGACGACTAGTTATAGTTATATTTAACTCTTAAAAACGCTATGCTACATCACGAGGATTTGTTGAATATAAAAGTTTATTCACAACTATGTATTGTGGATATTAGCCAAAAACTTATATGGTGGATTAGTAAAAATAATTTTTCTCTGTAAATCTTCATTAAACAAATCCTCGTGATGACATCAAGATTCCACAAAACGAAGGCCTCCACCGTGAATTTTACTTTACACCACGTAAACTGCAAGTTAAATTCGAATACGTTTTCTAACTTACCAACAAATCTTCGCTTTATTACATGATTTTCATCCATAAAGAATTTTTCGCCTACACAAAGGAACGGCCACTTTTGAGGATCTTATTGAGAATAGAATCAATCAATTTATGGAATAAAATATCGGTCAAAATTATGGAATAAAATATCGGGCCAAAACAGTCCAAGGATCCAATTGTAGGAAAACGACCACCATGAAGGTAGAGCCAAAAAACGAACAGTTACGTAGAGGTAGTAAAAATCGCTAGTACATACATACTTTAGAATGTGCGAAGATAACCAGTAGAAAGATAATAACTATTTTAAGAAGAATAAAATTGGTCAAAAGTAAATCCTTAATATCAATGTGGAGATACATTCACGCGTGTATATCTTCAATATAATGATATAATTCTTAATTGTTAGATACAATTCCAGGGGCTAAATTTCGCTCATGAATAATTTTCATTCTGATATGGTGAACGAAATGTCAAATTTTTTAACCAGGGAACACAAAATATTTAGAATCGATCGACGCTTAAGAGAGATAAATCAGTAGTAACCTAACCATATATAAACAATCTTCAACGTGCAAGTCATACTTATGGTTGTCCCCATATCACACTAAGTATGAGGTGATACTAATTGTAAGTGGAACAAAATATCATATTGAGAGGGTACGGTAGAATGACAGTATCTTTTTTGATAATTTAACTGGCTTATTGAACTTGTCAGAGACATTCAGTGTAGTTTCAGGTAGTTCAGTGGTTAGAATACCTGCCCGGAAAGTGGGAGACCTGGGTTCGAGTCCCAGTCGTGTCGCTATTTTTCACACTTGTTATTCCTTTGGGATTTCCGTAGGTTTTCAACCTACTAAGATACTCAATATGGGTAGGCGTTACCTCGTGGAAGGCCATTACAATGAAATAAAGACCGTTTCGTACACTTCCAGAGCAATTTCATTTAAGGCAACATGTTTCGCTGGTGTCCTAGCATCATCAGGCCCGAAATTAAATTGCTGTGGAAGTGTACGAAACGGTCTTTATTTCATTACTAAGATACCTTCCTTACCTTTAATCCTTGTCAGAGACATCTTCATCTCAAAGAGCATCTTTCACAAATTTATTCGAACGAAACTGAATTTTTAGAACTATATCTGGAGTAACGTTCAAATCTTATTTCCCAACATTCTTACTATATAGTTACAGTTACGAAAGATACCACAAGGATAAAAGTATAAATGTAAAAAGTAAAAAAATCGTGGAGAGAACTTATTTTAAGCCAGATAAAATTAACAGCACCACTAAGGATAATCAACCAAGAAGCTCTACTTATAGTTCCAGTTCAAATAAAATGCTACATCCCTAAGCACTGATTTTGCTGTCATTCTTACTTCCTCTCAGCACCAACAATTCCTCAAGTTTTCCATTGCTTATCCATCCTCGTGCGCAAATGTTAACAATCTCTCCGCTCTCATGCGGGAAAACTGAAAGGATTCTGTACTTTCCTTCAAACAAGGCGTTGGGACAAACACTTAAGAATCAGAGCGCAAAGAAAAGTTGATGTTTAAACACCGGTCGGTGGCATTTTCTTGGTGGCGAAGGGTTTTCTCTCTTTTCGAAGGAATGGAGAGAACGTGTGCTCGTTATCTCTGGCGTTGTCGTTGACACGTGGAAAAAGAGCGTCGATCCCATTACGAAAAACTTTCTTGTATATAAATTGATATAAATACGATTGATATACATGTATATAGAAGTAATATGTGAGTTTTCTTTTAATGAATAGCAATTCTGTTCATAGATAGAGTAAAAACGCGGAAATCAAGCCACCGTATGCGTACTTCTCAAGGTCTGCGGCATCCAATACAGCTGACTACCATCACTTCGTTCAACCGTTTCCGTAGTGTAGTGGTTATCACGTGCGCCTCACACGCGCAAGGTCCCCGGTTCGATCCCGGGCGGAAACATTTTTTTTCTACCGTGAAAAATATTATATCAACTGGAAAACTTAACTTATGTGCATATTTTTCCATATCTCCGCCTTCAGTCGTTTTTCCGATTAGAGACCGAATTTGATTCCGGCACCGAAACGTTCCTTTCTGCTACGAAGTACTATGGGAAGAATTAATAACGTTTCTGTGGGAATGAAGAAGCAGTTATTTGAGAATACTGTACGATACGGAAATACAAAACAATAAGAAAATGCTGTACGAACTGCAACTTCTTCTCGTTTACCTTTGTGTTCGAATACACCAGAATACACAGAAAGCTTAGTTTTCGGTAATCTTGGCCGCACGACTTTGGAATTTGCGACACAAAACTGAAAAGTACATGTATAATTTCAAGATTTCTTTAATAATTACATTTCCCGGGATGACAAAAATTCGGTCCGAAGTTATAAGATCTAGTATTTATAGTGACTATTACCTCCCTATTTAGGGTATCTTTCATCATTCTGATTCCGCTAAACATTACTCTATAATTACATCTACACAAGATAATTTCTGTTTCTCAGCTAAGAAAAATGTAATTTGCTGCAGAAAAACTACAGAATTGTAGCTGCGGAATAACAACTTTGGAAAGAATTGTGAAATCCGCTCGATTATAACCTCGTAAATTTCCCTTAAGTATCATTAACAGGTCAAACTGAATGCCAACCTTTGAAGCCGTAAGAATAAGCAAAGCTGTAAGGTTTTAAATATAGGGAAATTTGAACGGTGAGAAAAAACAGCTGTAAATTGGAAATAATATTTTTTTATCCTCTTCAAGCGAGAGACCCTAAATCAGATTACAGAGGCTTTATTTAGAGGAATTGAGGAGATAAATATGTTTTGCGGGAGAGAGAGAGAAAGGAAGTCTCTGGAGAATTTTTGCTAAGCGGCCAAATTCGATGGCTAAACTGGATTTGGGTATAAGTGAAAGGGATCGGAAAAGGTATTAGGTGAAATGAGAGAATGGAGATGAAAACAGGGAATGAAAATCAATTTATGAGGGATGGGATGAAATATAAATGAGGGTAGCAGAACTTCCTGAGGGACAATGCATGCCAAAGAAACGCGAGACGCTGAATTAATAAAAGCGGAAAATAATAGTAATCAGAATATGAAAGAATTGCGGATGAATAATAGGCGAGAAAAAATAAGTAAATTATTGATGGTGAAATTATTCCTTTAGATTGATTCCTTCGTTGAAACGGGTCAGTAAATTACCTTAAAACATTGCTAAGAATATTTTGAAAAGAGATTGCTTCCTGAGATTGCAACAGAGATACTATGCCAAACTGGAATGAAACCGATGATTCTTAAATGTCCGAATCCAATGAAATTTTCTGATCACATTCATCTACCAAATTGGATATACCAATAAGTTTAAATTCGGCAAAATTAAAATAAGTATCATCATAAACACAATAAAATAATCAGACAAATGCGTATAGAAATCCACGAACCGCACATCTTTGTAAAGAAAGACCCCCTAAACAGCTAACTTCAGGTATGTTTAGTTTAACTCTGTATCTGAGGATAGTTGTGAATAGCGAAACCGACAGTTGCAGACAAAATGTTCACAACGGAAAACAATTGCTTAAAGTGTCATCTTGGAATTTTATTCTTATAAACTTTGTAGCCCGTACGTATTATATGGAGGGCAGAAAAAAGAAAGATCGAAAAATTTCCAAGTATTCGAATAACATTAAACGAATAAAATCCCTCAGGAATTATTTTGTGCATTTTACTCAAATACGACGGACCGATGTAAGAACAAAGAGCACATATTAAGGGAGAGACGGGGAGTAGACACAATGCTTAACGATTTTTTCTTTAAAGAAGAAAGTTTCTGGCAAAATCTGTCTCAGCAAAGGAAGGAAAGATGCAAAACTAATTCTCTGGGAAGTTTTTCCTTTGAAGTCTGTGGTGAAAGGAAATTGGATCAAAGGCATTTTGCATACCAAAGAAACTTTAGAATAAAAAAGAGCCCATTCGCGGGTAGCGGCAAAAACGACTCCATTTTGAGACTTGCTCCTTGAATGGACGAAGGGAAATATGGCAAAAGAAATGAACTGCAGATCGCGAACATTGGAGATCGATACAATATTGAGAACATGAAATACATGGAAAATGCAAATAAAGTTAATGAGCACAATAAAGTTGAAAAACATTCACAAGAAATTCACGCAAAAGAGATAATAGGAATGTTTGCAGTTCGAGTAGTCTCTTGCAACGTGCAGAAGTGGAGAAAGCTACAAAGAGATTTCGGTTCGGGGTGAATCTCTTACTTCATGACGACCATAAAATACAGCGTGGGTGGAAAAATGAACTACAACGGAAAAGAATGGGAGAGGATATAAGAAACTTTGAGAAAATGGGTTAAAAATCAATCTCAATCATTGTGCTTCGAGTTCCACAAAGTCACGTCCGAGGGATTTCATTTTGAAGAAATTTTATTTCTTCAATTCCATGCGAAACAAAGAACTTTCAGGAGATGAGAACTACTCGACTTAGATAACAAATACACTTCCATTGAGAATATCCCATTTAAACGCTGAGGGATAAGTTCATTGTGAAAATGAATAGGATGCTAATGGTAAAAAGGAATACAATAAATTCAGATTAATGTGAGAATCAAAACGCCCATTATGCTACGAATCTCAATAAATATTTACCTCTATTGTTAATACAAACTTAACTTCCAACGAGATAAATCGCATAAAGGAGGCCAAAAACACTTCATTTTCATTTTCTTTAACTATGAAAGAAGGATGGTAAAAAAATTAATCAGAAAAAGCTCATGAATGCCAAAAATAACCGTGAATAATAGTTGATAAAACCTGAGGATGCCTTTTAATTTTGTACAACGGACGGAGTAAAATGCATAAAATAAAATTTTATTGTACTAAAAATTCCTTTGCTAAGTACAATTCCTTTCAGTTTCTAATTTTAGAAAAATGCCCTCATTTTACGACGGTAAATTATTCATCCATGAGAACTGTTTGAAACCCAAACACTTTATCATTAGCTAATAGAAACTTTAAAGAGGGAATGAGGCTTACTGAGCAAAAGAAAGACTTAGGTAGTATGCACATAATTTACTCACTGGTCAGAATATGAGTGGAGAAGTCAACTTAGGTGCAGCACAATTACCTTATGAGTGACGATTTTATAGCATACGATAAGGACAAAAATTTAAGGGGAGGTTATTTTTCAGCATCGTTAGTAGCATTTCAAGTAGATTTCATATTAGCTCAGTCTTGAACAAGAATCAGGAAAAGTATATGAAAGATACATGTTCTTGGACCAAAAGGCAAATGAAAAATATTCTATTTCTTGGAAGGAACAAGAAAATAATCAAAAACTTTTCCAAGCACAATATTTATTGGAAACGACCATAGCTTCGACTCATCATCAGATGCACCAGATTAGTAAAAGTTTTGAATTTGCTTTTGTTCCTCCATAGAGTCCTACCACAAATTCACGGCCCAAGCAGTTGATTCTATTGCATTCCATTTCTAAGGCAGAAACAAATACATTATACAATATACGCTACTAAAGGAAACAAAAACGAACTGACAATCTCAGACGCCCAAGCCATCCGGAAATAACTAAAGCAGAAGCTATTTCTCTCTTCATAAAATTAACCACACCTATCAGTCAGTTATTTCACAATCAAATTTTCCGCGCAGCAGAAGTGCATGAATCGAGCGGCGGGACGTACGGAGCCACCCCGTGAAACTCTGACATTTTAATTACCGCGATTCAGGAGAAAAAACAACAAAACCACCCGATTCCTTGGGCAATATTGATTTTGCAGAGACGCCACGGAGCGATGAAACAGCACCGGTGAACGCGTCCTATTTTAATCGGAAGAGAAACATTCCAAAGGGAAAAAAACTAGTCGGACCTTTTCTTGTCCTTTGCCTCCTTTTTTTCAACGAGGTTACCAATACGACCGTATAAAAACAGAGTTGTCGGCGATGTCCAAAGGCTTTTGCGACGGATGGTGAAAAAATAATGGGAAACGAAAAACGCTCTGCGGAGCGCCACCTCCTCACAAAACCGCGAACTAAAGCCGATGATAAAACGGGAGGGCCTTTATATCGCGAAGGAAAATGGCTGGTCTGCACAAAGGGGGGATTAGGGGACGATTTTAACGAAAGGGCGAGGCTGGGAGCAAAGGATTTCTGAGGGGATTTTCTATCTCCTCTGATTCGGGTGACTGCCGCCAAAGAAAAATGGAAGGCGTAAGGGTACTTTTTCCAGATTAGAATTCTGGATGCAAAGAAATTTCTCCGACATAATAAAGGACAAAAATAGAACGTTAACAGTTAGAAAATCTGTGAATGAAGTACAGCCGCTTGCCACGGGCGACCTGGGCAACCGCTAGACGCGCTGCATTATAGGGCGAGCCAACCACTTTTCTGCAAATCTAAAAATCACAAACCACCGGAAAATTAAAACCGTACCTTACGGATGGCGACGTTCCGGGATATGACCATAGTTGCAGATTTTGCGATTTTGTCACTAGACGTTTTCCTTTCTATAGTGACTGTTTTTTCTTTCTTAACGACTTTTCTTATTCTATTACTTAAAATGTATTTTCTATGACGTCGACCCTCCTATATCTACACAACATAACACACTTGATTTATTTTAAGATTAAAATAACATTAAATTTAGTTCATAAACGACAATATTCATATTACACATTTACTTAGTGAAATTTCTGAAATGATATTCCATTTATAGAAGCGAAATTTTTCACACTCCAGCGACTTTTCATGGTGCATCTAGCGTGATTTTTATAAATAAACTGGCATATCTGGAAAGGACAGTTTCGTAAAATGCGGGTAATCTGTCAAATCTGGTTGACTTAGGAGAATCACTGGGAACAACGGAATTCAAGAGATACAAAGCAATAAAGAAAGGCTTCAAAAAAGTAATCGATTTGCGGTTGGGAGAAATGAAAACAGACTAAAGTTTTTAGAATGTAATAACAAAAAAAATAGGAAACTGATTTTCATCTGTTGTAAAATACAAATTTTCCACTGGATTCCCTGCCCATTATTATTATTAGACCCTTTAATGGTGAGGTTAGAGATAATCAACAATTCTTCACTTCCCTTAGAATTTTATATCGTAATTATTAGCGAATATTATTAACCTAAAGCACAGATCTATCGTTAGATGGCTTAAATGCCTGCTTCGACCAACATAATAACAAAGCAAAGTTTAGCACAAACAAAGACTAGATAACCGGGAACCCATAAAGATTGGTTTTATAAAGCGGAATTCACGATGAAAACGACGACAATAAGGATATGCAATTAAATGATTTACTGTACAAAGACCGCCGATAATTCTCAAGTAAAATTTGCAAAACTCTTGCCGACTTCTTTCGAACTGGTTCTCAATGGCTTTTCCCGTTACAGAGAATTCCAAATCTGGTACACCCAACAGCTCACACCTCGGCCTCACCCCAGCGGCGGAAAAAGGTTGCGTTTTGTGACGCAAAGGGAATAAAAGCGGGGAATGGAATACGAGGGGTGCAAGAGGGGAACCCCGGTGCACTCCTATCCCCAATCCCTGATTGGCCACTCGTGCCATACGGAGAAAACGATTGGACATCTCGTTTACCTCTATTCTCCCGCATCACGCACTCTGGCTATTCTCTAGGAATCTGACGCAAGCAAATCCGCCTGTTTCGGTTAATGCCTGCCTTTATGCGGCCAACTCCATCTTTATCACGTCTGAGCACCGCTGCGTTGGGATCGATAGAGTAAAAGTAATCTCCTGGATCTAAAATCCCGAAACAAATGAGGACGTCGGCTTAGCCTTTAGGAAAACTAGTGCACGCTCCGGAAACGGCCCGGAGGCTTACTTTGATTTTATTGTCGCCNAAAATTCAGAAAAAATACAAAAAAAGATTTTGTTTGCGGGAAAAAGTCTCCACAACTGAAGGTGGCAGAGAAAAAATCCCACGTTGCGGGAAAACACCCACACAAGAAGGGGGGTGAGAAAAACCCGCGAAAACACAGCGAGAAATCGAAATCAAAATTATAAACACCATTGCTACGTCAAAATGGCAATATGGCTAGCAAAGCATTATCATACTATTATAATAATATTCAATTGTATACTAGCACATAATTATATTCAATTTCTGTAAAATTATAAAGCATTATCAATATACATTTTTTCCTGAAGAGTAAACGATAATGTGTTTAGATTATTTACTAAAAATAAAGATCCCTCTTTGACTTTACGTAATTAAAGTGATAAGAGAAAGATTACTTAATTATACTGAAAACAGCTGCAAAATAAAACTGGACAGTAAAAGCTGTCCTGGGTTTGATTTCCGGTGAAAGCATACTTGTGAAATGCTGTCGAAGCACTTTTAACAATACTGTTACCACTAAGAAAGTTGGAAGCCAAGGAAACATGGGTGAGATGATTCAAGTTATTCGGGAGCGAGGAAAGAGCCATTCCACCGCACGAGACGGGATTAACAATGGAATTGCAGCGGCGTACAATGGCTCCAAGTCTAATGGGACAAAACCTATATGGTACTTCACACACATCGTCTCTGAGTATTACTGCTACTGAAAGGGTTAAGCCCCTCTTTAGGGCACAATAAATATGCGTTTGCGGCGTTTCTCACGTACTTTGTGGGCAAAGAAGCTGCTACCTGCCCAAAGTGAACATCAATGTTCCCATGAGACACAAAGGAAGATCGTGATCCAACTTAAAATCAAAGCTTCCCGCATTTGAACTGCGGTGTTTGTCAAATTTCCACTTTGCATAATTTTAGGAATCAAGTAGACAAGTGTAACTTTCTCGCTAGTACACAGATATGCAAGATTGAGGAAACATAGATCGGATAATCCGTGTCGGGCACTTCCGCCGATGAAAGGAAAGCATATATTCATAAATGAGACCTTTGGGGCGGGTTTAAAGGCGTGGAAATAGAACCCCCAAAAGCATATTCTTAGAGAAAGCGTTCAAAGCTTTGTCATGACCTTAAAACTAACGTCACGCAAGAGAGTCGCTTAACATTCTGATCCACATGTGATAAGATTAGAAATTTCACAACACACTAATTTTAAAACGCACCTCAATCAGCTGAATAAATCGTAATCGATTATCATTCGTAAAATGTATATATCCAACCCCGATAAGGCAATTATCTTTAAGAAATCCATCGACAAGTGGCCTATGAGCTTAACCACCCTTTTGTATTATTGAAGGTCTACGGCTATTGTTTCATTATTTTTTGCCACTGTGCCTAATGAAACCATGGTCGCCTACTTAAAAATGTTATGGTTCGTAAAAGTTCTTCTTTTCCTCGTTTATTTTATTATGTCCCTAGAGTCACTGAAATTGCTTATTATACATAGACTTAATGAGGAAATCATAATACTATAAATTCCAATCTAGCGAATACTATCTGTGCTGTTTAATGAATAGAATAGCCTCATATTTGACATACATAAATAGGAGCTTTAACATTATTCCTCTCCCGATATGGTGAGGGAACACTGCAAAATATTCTCGGTAAAATTTACAACTCCATCACAGTATATCCTTTGAGATTAGATTCCCGAAACTTTTCTTCTGTTAAAGTTTCCTTGTACGACATAGTGTTACTGGCATATTCAAGGGGGAGTTTAAGGGGCATATATCTCTCATATAAAATACATCATAGAAACGGTTTTATATTTCTTTAAGCAATAAGCTATCTATTTTAGTACAATATCCCAGTACGGAAAAAATAATCAAACATTTCATTGTTAAGGACAAGTCCCATTTAGTCTTCATGCAGGATGAGTATCTTTAAAAAGGAAGTCCTAATCCCCCCTCCAGATGACTCCTGAAGATGCAATGGGTTACCTCAAGGATTTTTATTGATGTTTTACAGTTATCAATTGCAAATTGCATAATAATCGGCACTCCACTAATAAGATGATCACCTGGGAGGGCTCTCCACAATATAATAATTGGCAAAATGTGATAATTAGTAAATTAGTATAGCAGCGGTGTTTGACCTATCTCGCGTATATAATAATTGGCAAAATGTGATAATTAGTAAATTAGTATAGCAGCGGTGTTTGACGTATCTCGCGTTATAGGCTTACGTTCATCCTGAGGGGCTTTTCTTTCACCCCTTCCGTGAGAAATTGAGAGAGAGGAAGAGAGAGAAAAAGGCTTTATCACGAGGCCAAACACGAGACCCTTTACGGAACTGCCATTGCAGACACCTGACTCAACGTTAGGTCCCGAAACGTGGCTATTTTTTTTTTGAGGAACGTAGAAGTCACGCAGCACTACGACGCTTCTCGAATACAAAAGGAAAACATCAGCATGAAACGGAATTGGATGACTTTCTTTAGACGAAAACATTCCCAATCTGCGTCAGAGAGTATTCTAATTAGTAAAAGTAATAAAAGTAGCACCGGTAGCGAAAGGTGAATAAATATCCAGATCTTTCTGTACATCAATACTCGATAATACACATTTTGGTACACTGAGAGACACAACCGGCTTCAAAGACGATCTAATGTGGTATGTCACTCAACACTTACTTCTACGGAAACTTTATATCTCTTCGCTAGTCCAGTATATAAATCAGTATATAAACAACAATAATAACATGTATTAAGCACGTTGAAAATCCACAATTTCGTACAGTTGATCGAGTCAAAAATTTATTTATACAGTATAAGCAGAGAAATTTATCTTTCAGTAATTATACGCCATTAACTTCTTACGATACCTAGGAAACTCTCATATTTTACTACGTCAAGAAATAATTTATAACACCACTGAAATAGCTCTGAAAATTATGAAGGAAGTCAAATTTTCTTAAACGTGATTTTCCCATAGAAGGCCTATCTGCCCAGCTGTAACTTTTGTTGCTGTAAATTTTGTTGCAAAATCACTGTTTCTTTCTATAAAAAATCTAAAACTTTGTATGTGTGTTTTTGTGTGATTGTAAGAAGGGTTTCATACAAAAATACCATAAAAAACAAAAAAAAGGTTTTGGGCATTAATGGGTTAATAGATAATTAGATTGAGGCTAAATAAAAGTGGCATGCAGTCAAGTAAATTGAATATAATTTTCATTAGAAATCATACGAAATGTATGTTTTTATGTGAAGTATTATAGCGTTTGAAGAAAGTTATTTGGCAAATGGAGCTAAAAAAAGACAGCGGAAAAATATTTTTTAATTGCAACTCTACACATTTTTTTTAAAGTAACGAGAACTTTATTTCGAGTAATGCTGCTGAAATAGAATCATCTTCTTTGAATATCCCGGAAAGGGATTGCTTACATGATAAAGCTTTCAGAAAAGATATGAAATCCAAGCGGCAAAAACCTACGCCTTTTTTCCCTTCGGGTTAGTAAGTACTCCTTTAATAAACATGAGAAGGATCTGAGCATTACTTTTAAATTCAGTTTTTTAATGAATTTTAGACAAGAGGAGAGGGTGCGGCACGTGCAAGTTTGGAACTTGGAGAAATATGTTTCCGATGACAAGTGCGGAAAAGGGCACCAATTTTCAACAAACCTTCACATGACCTCTCCGAGTTCACGTGGGCAGAAGTTCGCAATCTCTTGTGATAGAAAAGTTACACGTGCAAACCGACCTCAAAATATTCATGTAAAATTAAGAGGAAATAGTGAAAGGTTAACTGAGAGATTTGCGTGACTCTCATATGAAGAGAACATGAGAATTTGCATTGACCCTTTACATTAAAGCTGCATGAGATTGAAATATGCCCGAGGAACTGTAGCATCAAATGACGGGCATAACATCGGATCCATAAATAGATGTGATTTATCAGTCAATATACATTCCCTATACATCATTAGGTTTTGACAGCAAACAATTTATTCCCTGAATTAAAATTACGCTCAGTACAAGTAAACTCAAGTAAGTGTAGTTTTATTAACGTGAGTGGGAATATATTAAAATAACAAAATTTGGAAAATTCTTCCTTGGGATAACAAAATTTAACATTTTTCGAAAGAATTCATAACGCATATTTGATTTTATTTTTAATATTAGTGAAATATTAAAGATTACAGTATCCTTAAAAATACTGGGTTGAACCTTTTTAACATCATTAGCGATTGCAGTAAAGCACATAACCTTATAACCCAAAAGTTAATTTTATTTTGAGTGAGCACATTAGTCAGATTTTTGACCAGATTATCCATTTCGAAATATCAACGGACCTTAAAAAAATTTTACGCATGCCCATCACAATTTAACGTAAACATCTAATGTGGGATTAATTTTAACAGTTTCTCACTTAGTTCGTCAGTTATTTATTAGAACATACATATTTATCATTCATTGGTATATTTATTCCTATAGTTCGAATTCGCAGGATTTGAAACGGTTATTACGCTGCGAAAATCGTATTTTATTGACGGCGGTGTTATCCACATAATTATTGCAAAATTATAGCCGACCAATTAGGATTTCAAAAACATCCGGGCCAGCGTCTTAATCTCATTAATCGTCAAAAAATTACTGAATAATCAGAATTTATTTGCTTTGTTTTCCCTCCTGTTAGTTTCTAAAATGGCTGCCCAAAAGGGTCTCTTGGAAAACTGCCAAGACGACATTGTTGGGGAAGGTGTGACGTCAGTTGAAAGGGAAGAGTACCTTCGCTTCGGAAAGGGCTTAATGGATTTTCTTCGGAAATAAAATGGAGGCGCTGAGGCCGAATCAATTCTATGGGAGTGGAAATAACGGAAAGTGAGAGACAGGACGTAATAAATCACCCAATTTATCTAATACCCGAGCACTGATTAGGTGATATTGATCCGTTGATCACGGAATATGTATACAGGAGGCGTTTAACAGATTTTCTCACGAACTTCTAAAACAGCAAAAATTGCCTCTTTCTCCTCCATCAACTTCGCTATACCAAGTATTCTTCTTGATTCAATCTGACAGCACCTTCAATGTTTACGCTCTAACATGAGAATACAAGTGAGCAGTCGTTCTTGATCTCTTAAAGTTCTGGAATCCCTTAAATTCTCAACATGAGTTTCTCTCACTTCGCAAAAAATCTAACTTTCATTCAAAATGGAAAGAAAAAACAGTCTCTCTGCACTTTAAGTACATAAATGCAATGAATATAAAAATGGTTTTAATTGAAAACAAATAAAAAACTGACAAAAGTAATGAATAAAAGGTAAACAAGACAGAATACACATCTATTTATCAGTTATCCTAACACAGGAAAACGGGTAAGGGTGACTTTGCGCAAGATGGTGCGCACCCAGGAAAAATCCCAAGGAAGAATGGACTTGAAAATGGACTTCCAAGCCATTCAGGGATTGCCCACAAAGTCTCCCGAATGGCTTGGAGAAATGTTCTGCCGGGATGGCTCAACGGACAGAACACCCGACCGGCAATTGGGAGACCCGTGTTCGATTTCCGGTCCCGTCAGACTTTCTTCAAGTCCATTCTTCCTTGGGACAGTTATCTTAATAAAATTTTTAATTTGAGTTCTTGGTGTCTTCCTTCCTGTCTCAGCCTCAGAATTGTATTTCTGAATGTGGATACATTCAGGAAATAAATTGCCACCTTAATGATTTCCGCCATACGCACATTAAATAATCGTTTTCTTTTTGACTACAAAACGATGGCTACATGCTCCTTGAAAATATTTCAACACATCGTATTTTTCTGTATTCATTTTCATAAAAGTTCCTCCAGTGAACGTAGTATAATAAATGCCCTAAATGTAATCGTCATTGCGTAATAATAATGTAAGATTAGAATATACGAGTCAGAAAAAAACTGGTTTAATTTTTCAAGCAACAATTTCCACTTCCTAAATTGCTTTTCTTTTTGAGTAAAATTAGAAGGACATATAAGCTTGGATTCATAGCATTATTAGATTGCCCATTCACCCTGTCAACGTGTTGATTGCACTGACGTGATTTATATGGATAGAGGAAGCACTCAAGGTTACCGAGAATGGATAGCTCGTTTTCAAATGCACAAGCACGCTAGCTAGCATTGATGAGCTACATCACGTATCATTTACAGGTCATAACGATTCCTCTTTGCCGGATTTCCAAACTACAGATGCATATATTATCACTTCATGCATAATATATGGCGAGGCCATTAAACACAGAAATGAATATAGGCTCCAATGAATGCCTGCGTTTTCGAAGTTTCAGAGTCGTTACTCGCATCCTCGTTCGCTACAAAAGTCTGATCAAAAATAAAATATTTATTCCACGTAACAGCAACGCAACGTATTAAGTAATAAAAAAATTAAAATCGATTTGAGACGCTTTTGAAACAATGGCAGGTGATAATAGGGGAGAATACTGAGGCTACAGAGTATATTCAGTCGAACGTAATCTGTAAAAAACGACTGAAGGAAATAAACAGTCGACAAAAAATGGAAGTTGGATTATGCAGCTTTTTTCAAAAAAGTAAAATATTATATTGTGGATTGTTGTTGAAAAATAAGTCAGCAAAGCATACGTAACTGAAAATCAACATGAATGAAAAAAAATAACGGAATGAAACTGAAGAAACATTTTCACCAAGAAAATTTCTTCAAAATGTCAAAAAATAATTCAAAGATTCCAATGTCAATTTATTACGATAACTAATGAAGATGCAGAACATTATATAAGCTCTAAGAGTTGTAACTATTGATTTTTATAAAAATAGAAACATTTCAGACGGACGATACTTTCATCTTTTCCAGTTAAAATAATATATATAGCAATATGTATAGCAAAGCCATGAAGCACTCAAAACTTTAAATTTACTTTCCACAAAGCCCGAAGAAGCCATTCTCATGAACGTTCTCAATTGAGAATCGAAATGAAAAGTAGAATTACACTACGGCAACAGCCTACTATCTTTTCCTTAAAAAAAACACTACGTAGAGACAAAGATAGTGCATGAAGTGACGGGCCGTCACATTAAACCCTGAATGAAGGGAACATTTATAGCAATGGCGAAGGGGAGCATGGAATACAGTATGTTGAAAATCTAAATATATATACATATAAGGTGGAAGTGCTATCATCGGTATTATGATCGAACGTAACTCAATGGTACAGTTAACTCACTTTAATCGTTAAAGGAAAATTTGTGACCGCTTCCTACTAATTAACAAAAAACTAACTAGCCTAATTGTAATTAGCAAAAATTTTAAGACCCCAAATGTCTTCGGCCAAATGACCAATGAAGGCGCTTCTTAGAGTTAATGGAGAGAGAAAAAAGTCTATAAGAAACTAATGAAGAGAAAACTCGATCGTGAAACTGAGTTACGATATTCTTATACATTCGGAAACAATTGTGCAGATGAGGAATCATACAGAAACGCCTACGTCAAATTTGATGTTTAAAAGTAAGGACCATGAGAGAATGTAAAAATAGGCAGGAGAAGGTATTATTTGAAGCGCCGCGACAAACTTATCCTTGGATTGATTGAAAACGATCATTAAAATCTAGGCTAAAACTTTCAAGTAAATACCTTTTTAAAAAGTATTCACTTTCCCTTTTTGTGAGTGACTGAAATAGAGAACTGAAATGCGATCCTTGTTATACATCCACAAGGAAAGACAATTTTTATTGAAAATCTTCTTGAAAGCAAGCAACAAGAGAAGGTAAAATTCAACATCAATTGAATGACTGAGACACTTTGGTTAACAAGCATTTATTTCGACCAATTAACTATGCAAAATTTTTCCTTACGTATAATTGAGTAACGAATATTTAGGTGGATGGGCACGCTAGAAGGCGAGAAAATTAATAAAAATATTGAATAATGCTGATATTTACTTTCTAGAAAAAGAGAGCGGTAATTAGCGGTAATACATTACGTTTATGGATTCCAATGAAAAAAAAAACAGCGAACTAAGGTGACTTAGGAACGAACCATACTCCTTAAGCCGAAGTTTGCTGTACTTGTTTCCTCCTCCAATCAAAAGAATTACTGGAAATGGAATGCGTGGGAAGTACTGCGCTGCAATTGAGGCGGTTCAGAACGACGGAATTTCCCCAGATGGAAAAAGAGCAAAGGGAATGAAGATATAAAACTAAAATAGTGCAGATATTCCTAGAGGCGAGGAGCGAGTTCCAATTGCAAGCGAAGGAATTTCTTCATGGCTTATCTGCGCCTCTCTTCTTGTTCCAGAGGAGGATGCCATCACACCAGCGGAGGAATGTGTCAGTGCCAACTGCTTTACGCATTTTATGCGGGTGAGGATCCAAGAACGCGGCACCGAAACAAACCTTGAAGGGTGGCACAGAATTGTATTACGAGTCAAGTTCTTGTACAATACTTATCATTGAGCTTGTATTGCGATAATCGCAGCAGAATAAATGACTACGTTATCTATGTGGTATTCTAGGTTATCCTATAGCTTTACTGTACGTTCACTGTTCTGAGATTGAAGTATTCTTGTTTCACGAGGATTAAGGAAAGGTGTACTAACTTTGCACGGTAAAGCCGTGCGGCTGAATCCCTTTCCGAATATCAAGCAGGTGGAATACTTAAACATGCATGGTTTATCTATAAGAGGATATTATTAATTCATTGATAATTCTGAATAAAAAATTGTTCAAAGCTCAGGGGGACTGACTTGATTTATACACAGTCTTCCTATATTTTTATCCTAGTAAAATTTACTATACTGTTCAATGATTTTTTATGGCATAATCTTTTTAATGTCATATTGTTTTTAATTACCTTAATGCTTCTCAGCTAGTTTATCTATAAAACATTCCTACTGAAATTTTCATGCGATTTTAATTTACGGAAGTTTTTGTTTAATATGCTAATTTCTTTGTGATCTTTATTGTTTCAGCTTTCGTTTTAGTTAATTTTTTTGCAATACTTCTCAAATGGTTTCCATCTGAATAGGTTCCTTTACATCTTTTAGCTTGAACTATGAGTAGGTTTGTGCAGGTTTTTCACACACCCCTCCTTTGTGGATGTTTTCCTGCTGTGGATATTTTTCCTAAGATATTACTAGGTATTTTACTTCCGCAAAACCTAAAGTTTTCTTCTCTACTTCTATTTAAAAATTCATTTGTGATTTTATTAAAAATTACTGACGACAGGTTAGTTGAAAGAAGAGGCTTCTTAGTCTCAATCTCGCCTTAATCTCCTACATTAAGTATGGTTAAGTTTCGAGCCCTTGAAAATTATCGGTGTTATTCGAAATTATTTACAGTTTATCAGTTACATATACATTAATTAATTATAAGGTTTCCAATTTTCCTTTATTTTTCTGAATTGTCCGAGAATTCGACTATCAGAAGAACTTTCTTTCACAAACTGCTAGGATGTTAGGAGTTCACGGTGCATACAATGCATATGATACAAGATTTCACTATTCCCTATCTGATGATGCAGGATAATATTCGGTCAGGGGTACGCAGAATTGCGGGCTAACTCTATTTTCAAGTGAGCACAGGAATATCAAAATAAATTACGATTATGTAAGTCCTGTCTATCAAATTCAAATAATCAATTACAATTACCTAACTTTTAGATGGAAGAAGAGATTTCTTACTCTCAATCTCGACTTAATAAAGATCTTATAGTTTTTTCGAACTTTCATCTCCTACCTTAAGTTTGATTAAGTTTCGCATCTCTTAAAATTATCGGTTTTATTCAAATTATTAGCAGTTTATCAATTATATATACATTAATTAATTATGAGGTTTCTAATTTTTTCTAAATTTCTGGATGTTACGGTGCATACAATGACCATAGGTGCATACAAGCATCCGCCTTCACTCAAACTCCACCACAGAATGCTATGAAATAGAACTAACCTAATCGGTTTCCGTTTCAGCGCTGCCCACACCTTGATATCTCAAATACTCAGGAAATGCAATTAAACCTCGCTTGCTTCCGTGTCCCTGCGAATACGTATGACGTTCGAAAACAGATTTTCGTCACATAACTTATTTTAGGCCGCTCCACTTCACTCGGAATGACGTTGCGGAGGGGAAATTCGGTTAGTTAAAAGAGTTTTTCAGAGGATTCGAGACGAACGGTGATGTAACAGAAGCTAAACGACACGCATCTTGTTAAGCCGTGAGAACGGTCGCCAGCTCTCGCAAAATTAAGGGGCAATGGATGACAGTTTATCTACCGCAAACTGGTCAAGGAAAGAACCGGTTTTTCCCTAATGATTTAATAAAGATATCTGCTGTATGATTCCTAAAAAAATATGACAGAGTATATCGAAGATCGCAGTCATTTTTTTTCGTCAAAAAGTTTCCAATGTTTTTAGTGTTTCAAATCCGACTACTGAGAAGATAACAGAATTTCTTAATCCAATGGTATCCATCCAGCATCTCAAGAATCGCATGCGGACCCCGAACCAATTTTGTACGGTCCAGAAGCTGATTCTTTCTTGAGAGATTTTTACAATATTTATACTATAGCTTGACAACGGAGGTGGAGAAAAATAAAATTTGGTCGGAATGTATACACGTACCCTACAATTCAAGCACCCTTTCAATATTTTAGAAATAAACCAATTAAACTAACCAATTTATTGAACTGTATCATCTGATCCATTTCTTCAAGGAGTTAATGCGATACAATGAAATTAAAAATTTTGATCCTCTTATTTCATGCCATGCAATGATTCAGGAAACTAAGTGTGAATTTTTTCATATATTTAGAATTAAGGGTAGATGGAGATGTTAGATAGAGTGGGTGTAAATCGGGAAATCCTAGAGATATACAGATGTAAAAAATTACCTGAAATCGGATCTTAACCCCTCATTTTCCAATTATGAATTATATTTATTGTACGTAACTGACCACGGAGAATAAACATTCGACAGCGAAAAGTTATCCGATATCAATATTTTACTCACTTCGGAAAGTAAAACAGGGAACATTAAAAGGATACGGTTATTTTCACATATTAAAGAATAAAAACTTCAAGACTATGGTACACATGGAATTTGTTGCAGAATCTTACAGGAGCCCGGCAGCCAACCCAGTTGGTGCGCTATTGCATGAGAGTCGCATAAAAAATTCTATAACTGTTTTCCTACATTATTTCCAATAGTTTTTTAAAAAAATTTAATTTAATCTTTTAGAGTAAGTAGTAATTTTGAAAGTGATACACCTCTACGGGGGGGAATTTTGAAAGTACTTCGACTGCTAGGGTCATTTTGCACGTGAGCCTCCATCGGGAATCGAACCCGAAACCGTTTTCACCGAAGTCGAACGCGTTACCCACATGGTTATCCGGATGCCCTCACCTTTTAGATTTTCTATTAAAAATAATCAAATCCCAAACATTTTCTAAAGGCTGAAATGCGAAAACGTTTCAAAACATGAGGGGGAGCTGCACAAAATCGACATACCTGTTACTCTGGATGATTCCTAATGTTTTGAATCATATTTTAAAACATTTCTCTTGCCGTAATTTTCACCTATTGAAACAACAATTAAAGCTATGCGAACATTAAAAATCTCTACAGCATCTCTTGGAGACGGAAATCGTCATCAGAATGCCCCTCTTGAAACTTTCCCGGATGACTATAGCCGTAAGGAAAAATTTAGGATCCCAAAGCGCTCCTCTTTCCTGGTCGCACGGAAGCGTTCCAAAAAGGGGTCACGGGATGATTGCATACAAAAAGGTACTTCTTCCCTCTTTAGTGTGGTCAGCTCGTTTTCAAAGTAGAGCGCTCCACATTTAAAACTATCCGACACTGACCCAGTTTCGCTTCTTTTCCCTGAGCTCAGCTCGCAAACGCGTGCCTCACAGAATCCAACGTAAATATTCCTGACTATCCATTCCCAGCCCTCTGTCTCCTCCAGAAGTTTTTGTCGTATTCCTCCAACAGACGTGACTACCTTTTTTTCTCTCCTCCGAGTAAACTTATGCAGTGTTAATAGTAGCTTTGGAAAATTCACACTTCTCATCTTTGGGTGCGGTATTATTTCACTAATAGTTCCCTGCCTGAATTCGTACTACAATATTTTCACACTATGACAGTATCGCTTTTTAACCTTTCACTGGTATGAAAAGTTAAAGAAGTGAATGTGTTATATAAAAACAAAAGAGTGCTTCAAATTTTTGACGAAGCTAAGTTGGTATCACCCTTACCTGTGATGAACAATATTCAAATAAAAAAAAACAAAAATTTGTGTAAATATCGATCTCCCCATAATATATACGAAGACAAAGCTCCAGTCACGATTTTAGGGTAAAATTATACATATATAGAATTGCTTACCATTGAAGATTGTGAGAGAAGTTACCTTACTTTCCTTCGAATCTCCGTCAATCATATATAAAACGTTACATATCTAAAATACATTTGTCTCCCTTTCCCTGGCCCTATATTTTCCTTTATTTTCTTTATAAGAATATATACACACACTTAGGGAACGGAGAATGTTCTATATGCGTTTAATGAATGATTACTTCCATAAAAGAGGACGAAATTCGAGACCACAATAATTATGATTATTCCCAGATGCTCTTTATAACAATAATCAGTTACTAACGGCTAGTAAAAGGATGATGATAAGATAGGAAATGGAAGAAGAAATCAATTATTAGTTGTTAAAATACCTTTATAAGCTACAGAGGAGAGAAGTTCATTCCCATGTTGATCAGAGCAACGTTTCGTGTACTTCAATCGATGTAATCACTTAGTATAAGCAGCAACATTATTTGGATGGCAAGATCGTTTGGATATAGCCTTTTTTAATGAATAAATTAAGTGATTAAACATAAAACTGTCGTTAATTTTCAAGAATTTAAGGAAAATCCTCAAATATAATAAATTATAGACAGTGTTTAATCCATTACTACAGATTAAACTTCTGCCCGCATCTGAGAAATACGTTGAACGTCATGAAGGAAAAACTGCCTACTTAGGTGGTGATATACTCACGTATTTCTTTCGAGTCGAGCTAAAATTAAATCAGCGTCATTATGAAGAGGTCATAAGAATGACATATCCCCGTAATGTTTCTGAAACTCCTCATGCCCCCTTCAGAGATAATTCCAGTACTTAAGCTCTTCACAAATGTACACATCAACTTCCAGATAAATATCCATCAATTGTTAACGTTTACTTGCCACCTTTTACGCCCCACCTTCCCTGTAACATCCCTCTCTCCTTGAAACATCTTCCCAAGTTACGTCGTTAAATTTCACCCTTCCCATAACAGCCTACCCTTATAACTTTCCGCAAAGACCCACCCACGCGTTTTCCTCCAATAAATTATCCTCACGAACACAAATTCCCAAGCCCGTGGTCCTCTCAGGGCATTAAGAAAATATTGGTAAAGCTTTCGCAATTTCCAGCGCGATGCAGCAAACAAGATCACGTGAAAGACAAGTTGATGATATTATCTGAGGACAATCGAGCAGAAGAAACTTTCAGATCAAAGCTTTATACTTCCTGCGCCAACTTAGAGTGAAAAAGTAATTCAAGATGAAACTCAGCAAAAATTAGTTCTATCAAGTACCTAAAACAAGTCATGCCAAGCACTATAGTGCACGAAAAATTACCACTTCGTTACAGAATCTCGCATCCTCATAATTGAACCAGAGTTCATCAGTCGTATGAAAACGTACTACACGTTTATTTCCCTTGTTTTTATTTAACATAATTTACTTTGTAAACATAATAGTATTTCAAATACTATTTCTTCAGAGATAAGTTGTTAATGAGGAAATTACTCTATGTTAATAATTCATTAATTAACTTAATAATTTAAAATTTTTCCTTTTCTTAAACCTTATTTCTTCAAACGCGAATAGGCTCGGCAGAAGATGATGAAGGCGACGATCATCGTTTCAATGATAAATATTGGTTTTGAAACCAATTTAGACTATATTCCTTAGACCCTTCTTATCACAAATTAGTCACGGGAAAACTGGTCTCGCACTGGGATCGAACCAAGCACCACTTCCAACGCAGACGGTCATGCTGACCACTATGCACTAAGCAGGAGAACGGAAAAGTGGAAGAACTAAAATTCCATAAGAGTAACAAAGCCAACTTATGCTTACGCTGTACTGACGCGATAGACCTCCGAATAGCCATGTGGGAAACTTCTTCGAATTCGGTTAAAGCGGCTCCGGGTTCGATTCCCGGTGGGGTCTCACGTGCGAAATGACCTTAGCTGTCGGAGCACTTTTAAAAATTATCGTAGAGTAACTGACCTCTCCATATAATGAACTCCTCTGGCGTTAACTGATTTGAAGCAATATTCATCACTTAATATATATTGGGGAATTTACACATATTCTGTTTATTGCAGATCACTTATTTCGTTACCATGACTTCAGAAAAGAACTCGAATTCTGACTAAATTCGACGCATATATACTCAAAATAACGGTTGGAAATCTTTAAACTCGTACACGTCAATCTCACTCACATTTGAGGAAATTCGCTGCGGTCAAAATGAAAACCTTCTCCTCGAATCGCTTGTAATGGAAATATCTTACCGCAGAGGGCGAAATATTATATTTTACGTTGACCGCACTAAGTTGAAACCGCTAGCGGCGAGGGATTACTGTAAATGGAGTTCGGAGGATGACAGAAGGAAAGAATGGGGCGGAGAAGGGAGATGAAAGATGGGCGTTGGGTTAAATAAACGCCGCGTGGTGCAATCATATCTCAAGAGGATCTTCTTTAATGGCAGATACCGCCTACCACCCCTAATACCCTCCATTGCCCTTTTAGTGACGAGCCAAAGCCGAAAGGATCTGCCTCGTTGACGAGCGGCACGCGACAGGCGGAGTGGGATTCAATTCCTGAGACACTTGCGGGGAAGGAAAATTGCCCGCCTGTCGCGGTCGTCTAATCCGCCGTATCGAGGAATATCTATTTATGGAACTGTTTTTGAAGAAAGCGAACATTCTCTCCTCGAAAGAAGATGAGTCTGCGAATTTCGCTTTTCTAAATCAAATGAACGTCTCAAAGCAGTTCGCGTCTAGGATTGATGAACGGATGCCACACTACGAGCGGGTTTACAAGGTTTGATGAGCTAATTAGGCGTCTCGTTTTGTTACGGATATTGCGCGACTTGGGGAAAACTCTCTCCAAATTCTGTTAAACGTCTAACAAAAGCTTAAAGTATATCTTTAGTAGCTCAAGAATAGTTTCAACATCTTAGCTCCCTTAGGTTCATTCCATTAACTCGTTCCTATGATTTTAATTTGATATGAAGTAAACATGTTTTCCATTAATATTTTAAGGATATTTTATCTTTAACCGTCCATATTCTAACGAATTATATCCATTTTTTTAAATTTACTAAACTATTTGCCGATCTTCCTTAAAATTTCCTCTAATAAAACCAATCTCGAGAGAATTATACTTCACAAATTTTATCACTTCATATCATAGTTTTCTCTAATTTTCTCCATCTTTGAGACGTCAGGAAGGTTACTGAGGGCGGTTAGTTCACGTAGCTGCGCCATCATTACAAAAGAAGAGTTTTATCTAGCATTTTTTCTAATTTCATTCATTTAAATGATCCCACCATAACACTCAAAATATGTAAATTTATTAATTCATTTGTGACGGCTAGTAAAAGGATGATGATAAGATAGGAAATGGAAGAAGAAATCAATTATTAGTTGTTAAAATAGTTACATATACATTAATTAATTATAAGGTTTCCAATTTTCCTTTATTTTTCTGAATTGTCCGAGAATTCGACTATCAGAAGAACTTTCTTTCACAAACTGCTAGGATGTTAGGAGTTCACGGTGCATACAATGCATATGATACAAGATTTCACTATTCCCTATCTGATGATGCAGGATAATATTCGGTCAGGGGTACGCAGAATTGCGGGCTAACTCTATTTTCAAGTGAGCACAGGAATATCAAAATAAATTACGATTATGTAAGTCCTGTCTATCAAATTCAGATAATCAATTACAATTACCTAACTTTTAGATGGAAGAAGAGATTTCTTACTCTCAATCTCGACTTAATAAAGATCTTATAGTTTTTTCGAACTTTCATCTCCTACCTTAAGTTTGATTAAGTTTCGCATCTCTTAAAATTATCGGTTTTATTCAAATTATTAGCAGTTTATCAATTATATATACATTAATTAATTATGAGGTTTCTAATTTTTTCTAAATTTCTGNAATATAACATTTATAATATCTATGAAAATATTCAAAACTTATTTTTTTACCTCAAAAGCATTCGATTTTAGACCTGTGCTATGGCGATTTTAAAAATTTTAGCATAATTTCACGAGGTAAAGCGACGAAATGTTAAAGGTCGATCGGAATTTCGTTAGGTACACTATTGGATATTTTACGTTCAATGGACGGTTATTGTAAATTATTTTTAACCTCATTGAGAGAGCACTGTTAGCGAATAACCTTTATCAAACTAGATTGCTTGCTAAATTACTCATCCTGAGCATATAGTGCACGTACTGCCCCCTACTTTTGTTAATGATGAAGGATGAGATACGTGAGTGTAGAAAAGTTGCGGGGACACCTATGCCGGTTAAGCAAGCTGCAGGATGTATCGAGATGAGCCTCACGAAAAAACATAAGAATGCAATAATTTATAGAATCATATTCGTACATTATTTATAAGGATCAAGTGGTAGCATAGATACTGAAGTATTTATAAACGTGTTATAGACGTCAGGAAACCAGTCAAACGGAGTCGAATCATATACAATAACTATAAACTCAAACCTTTCTCTGAAAAATTCACCTTAGCTAGCAATTTCTGAGAGGCGGTAGATAGCTCAGAGCATAGTCAAGACTGAGGATGCGGAGGAGTAGTTGGGCGGGATCTAAGGTCCTATAGTTCACAACCACTCACTAGGGCTAAAGAGGAAATGAGGTTAGAGGTCAGGGGTCAGGAAAAGGTCTTAAGAGAAAAAGGGACAAGGGCGATTCGCCAAAGCCAAAACGGGGAGGAAAACGAAAGCCGTAATTAAGAAAATAGAACGAGTGGTTTGTATAAGTTTACAAGAAAATGATTACGGAAACTACCAGTAACTCCCGACCTCATCAAAGGAGAGCATTGAGGGAGACTTTAGAAAAACGGACGTAATAATAAATACTCGAATTGCAGAACAAAAATTTTCGACTGATTTTGAAATCATTTGTAGTAAGACTATATGACGGCAGACTGTATAAGGTGAGAAAACTTTGAGGAAAACGAAAGTATCTACATGAAACAAAGCGTATTTTTAAACTGAGAATTGCATATCGTCTCGCCATTTACATTAACTTACCATTACTTCCTATTTTGCGTAATCTAAATAATCGATCCTACCTTAAAAGAGGAATGAAATTGAAAGCAAACATATCCAATAATTCCTTTAAAAAAATAAGGAAAGAAGATGGAAGAAAAATTCATCATAAAATTTGCAATGTGATTCGATTTCAGTAAATAATTCAGGCAAGTTAATGAGAAAGAGGGAATATACAGAATCGAATGGTCTTTTTCCAACTTGATAGCCTACAGTAAAGGTATTCTCATTAAAATTACCTCCCATGCTGAAGTAAAGGAATAGATGTTATAATGGATGAAATGTAGACGTGGCTTTGAGTAATTGGCAATTCCGTAAACAAAAGTAAAATAAACGAGTAGTACAAGAAAGTTTCGATGAAAACCGAAAGCAATTATCTTGATTAAGAAACAAAGCAGGTGTTTTATACCACCTAATAATTATCGTAGGAAAGACACGAATGAAATAAAAATTCTGAGATGGAGAACTATTACAATCAGAGTCAGAGCAAATCGAATTGGAAGTAGGCGACGAAGATAAGACAATAAAGGGCGTATATTGTGAACGTCCCGTTAAGAAGAATAACGATTCATTAAAAAGAAGCCGAGAGAGTTCCTTTTCCTTTGAAGGATTTCCTCCGAGCTGATGATTCGGCGAATGTCTGCGCCGCGAGCGCCACGTTTTCCGACGGGAAACATTGGCAACCGGTAACAATGAAAAACGAGGTAGCGTCGCGTATAATCCTTGCTCTGAGTGGAAGATCCAAGGAAATGTGAAACGTCTCAGAAACGCCATTATTCCTCACGGAGGGCTTCGACTTGATTCCTTCCTCCTTGAAATTACTGAAGCATGGAGAACCAACATTTAAAAATCGCATCGCTAGTCTATTATGTGGATTACGAGCGTATATATGCAATAAAAGCTTCGCACCAAAAAGAGAGGAGCGAAGCCAGTGCAGATGAAGAATGCTGAATGATATAGGTTAACAATTTCCCATAATTGTATGGTGTTTCCGAACATCAAGTTAAGAATATTGATGTGAGTCTCAAACTATAAAGTATACTACGTCTTCGTCTTAGAACAGTTCATGAAATATTTAGACTACTGAAAGAAAATAAATTAAAATCCTAATATAATATTTTTCTGCCTTTAGGAACTTGAATCCTGTCTTGTAATTCGCTAAAACACAACATAAAATATGGCTATGGGTTTATATTCAGAGAAATATAAGAGAACTTTAACACTAATGGTTAAATTACGAAATTAAGCATTTTAATAATTGAGAATTGATAAAGGTTTTATTATGCGCAATGAAAGGATATATTCCAGAGTAGAAAATCAGGCAAGCCATTCATGATGATAGCGGAAAAAATTGCCGCAAGCCGCTGAAGTTGCAATCAGGTTGAAATTTAGAGTTATTCATCACTGGGTTTCTCTCCCAATACGCTTAATTAACAAGCAAAAAGTTTATTGCCCATTCGGAAAGAGACAACGTATTCCAGTTTTCGAATAAAAAATAAGGCTAATTTTCGCATCGTCGGCGGCCGTTTGGGAAAACATATCGATGGATTGGATTTTATAAAGATAGAGTTAATTGTTCCGGTCGCATTACAAAAAAAGGATACGCTCTCAACGTAAATTTAGTCAATTCGTTCGAAAATTATCCATTTCATGAGAGAAAGCAAATCACCGAAAATTTCCGCAATGTTCGAGTGAAAGAAGATTTCCGAATATATACGAATAACATTTCGACGTCGAGCACCCTAAAAAGAATTCATTCAAAAAGCGGCGAAAAACTCCGTCGAAAAATGTATTCCAACCTTAATTTCATTCCGGTCGTTTAATAATTCAAATCCTCTCGGATTCAGCGAACTCTTCTGAGATTCCAAACCCTTCCACCCTCCGAAGCGATCGCTTCTCATCTTAAATTTTCGTTTACCGCTTGACCGTACATCCAATAACGTAACTGGTAGAAGGGATTTCACCGGGGAATTCGCGTAATTGCCGGAAAGTGCTTTTCGAGCGAAATGGCAATCTAGCCCCCGGCGATATTCAAGAGAAGAATGGAGGGCCCGGCGATGGGCGTGAGAAAAGAACAAGAACGAGCGTCGGTACACTATCTACGAAATGTTTGCGTCATTCCTTCGATACATCAATATCCGTCTTCACTCGGTACATAGATGAATCGCCGACGAGGCTTTACAGACAAAAGATTTCCAAGAGTCAATATCCTGATCCATCAGTATTATTTTTCATTGTCTTCGTATGATGATGCTTTCGGTAAACATCAACCAGAAAAATATCTCTCCGAGATAGGCCGAGGTAACTAATCAAATGAAATCTCTTTGGAGGATAAACAATGTAGTTAAAATGATCTTCACCCCACTCCTGTCGCATCCCTTACGTTTCCTCTTTCCTAACAGATGGACCCTCAGGCGAAAAATCCTCTTATATTTCTTCCAAATTAAAAAGCTTAAATTATGGCGTGTTATCGGATGTCTGGGTTCCAATTACTCGTTCATTTTCATAATCCGAGAGGGATGACATTTTTTTCCGAGTGATACTCACAGGAGATGGCGGGAGAAGCAAATTATAATTTCGTAACTGGATACTCACCTGGAAAAGAAAGAAAAAGCCATTAATTTAAGGAAAGTGTATCAATTTCGCAAGAAATTTCTCACGCAACAATCAATCTTCTCTAAAAATAGCACCTTAAAAATATAGTGTAATAATCGTGCCTGCAGTTATTGATTCCCGAGGAAATACAAATAATTAGCAAAAGGAAGGAAAATTGTTGTTCATAGAAAAAACCAAAATTCCATAATGAAAATCTTGCTTCAATGAAAATTTCTTTTCTTCAACTAGCGTTTGAAGAAGTTAGCAGACCATTGCCACATATTTCATAAAATGGATTTCACATTAAAAGATCATGCAGTTATAGAGATTGTGAATTTTCATAAAAAATTAAGATTATTGACAGGCTTTTAGTAATGTTAATATGATTAGACATTTAAGAACAAATTGTCATAAAATATAAACTGCAGGCATGATATTAACCACAATACAAACGCATGATATCATTATTATTTCCATATTAAATTACCCTTCCAATAAGCTGAGTTTCTTTAAAACTTTCTGTACAAGTTCTTGACTGTTAAGTCATTCCAGTGATGTCAGAAGAACCTTAATTGAGTATTTTTAATAGATTTAAACTTTTAAGTTATGTAAGAACGTAATACGAAGCTGGAAAAGACGAAATAATTCATTGAGTTAATGGGAAAGGAGAGGGCCATAGCAATGGATACCTAAGTCTACAAAATTGGGTAAGGAACTCACTTCGTAGCTTATTAAATTTCTAGCGTCTCCTTTGTTACGGGAATTCATGATGGATGAGGGTTCACCGTCACAAAATTCGTGTTTCACACTCTTTTGCTGTTATAGATTTTGTACGAAGAGTTCACCTTTATTAAAGTGACAAAAATCGGTGCGATCTTTACATTAGACGGTTATATACGAGTGACTGTGCACACATCTGTAGCAACACACACACATACATATATACATACGCATATATTTATATATATAATACTCAGTATTTATAACTTCTGATGGAATACATATAAAAATATTAAAGGAATACAAACCAATGAATTGATAATTTGATTTGATTAAAGATCAAAAACAGATAAAGAAAACACTAGATGAAAAAAATTAAAGAGGAAAAAGAGACGGAAAGGGATTTTGGGAAACCAAAATTTAGAAGTAATGGAAAAGAGGAATCAGAAGAGTGAATACTGAACAAACAGAGAGCAGCCAAAAGCCAGTTGTATGGAAATCACTGGAACGAAAAAATAAACAATTACAAGGATATTGAAAAAGCGCGAAGAAGGAAACTACGTAGAAACAATCATCACAGGCATTGGAGCATGGAGAACGTACGTTATTCCAGAGGGAAAAAAAACAGTTTCGCCATATACGTTTTAAGCCAAACAGCCGAAAACGTCAACCATGCGAACTCAACCAAATGAAACCGGACGATACCTGCGAAATTATGCAGAGTGAATTACTTTAAAAATATCAGAGAAATGATTTACATGAATCAACTATTCTGACGAAGTAGATTTTTTGATTTAAAAATTATTTACCACATGCTCAACCCAATGAGAATGTACGTTACTCATGCTAACTACTAACTAATGTCATTAACGTAAAATTATGAAAACAAAACGTATTCTCGTTCAAAACATGAAGGGTGGAATGATGTCAGTAAAATTACGTCAAATTTCTCCATACCAATCAACTCATTTAATATCATGCTTAAAGTGCTTAAACACCAAACCCAATCGTCACATTAAAGAAGCAGGGCGTCGAAGAGGATCCATGTATCTTGACCACTCAAATTAGGATGGAGTGGTAAGCAAGTTCACGATATATACACAAAACCTATTCAAAACCTATACGTTAGCTTTCTATTTTGAGCCCTTGCTATAAAAATCGACGCTTAAAATAAGTATCCTCTGCGGAGATGTTTTCGAAAGAGGGAAAATCTTCTGAGAGCTATAGCTCTGTTTACATGTATCCGAAAATGTACGGAATCAGCCTAGGTGCATCTATATTTTCTCTTAAAAGCTTTATTATTGTCGATTTTTGAAGTTTTGTGAGAAAACATCCAGTGTCCTTCATTACGTTGCATACATACTCTTCTCGTTCATGAAGGTGCACAGTTCTTGATCCAAGAGAAGGGAGGAAACGCAGTGGAATGCAGCCGAGAGCCAAATGGCAAGGCACCAGAGGAGGAAAATTTCAAATCCAAACTTTTCATCACTCGGACTGAGAGTAGCTGGACGAGACAGCTCCTGATCAAAAAGAGGCCTAATTGAAATGTCAAAAGTCGACCAATTACTTTTCCACTAGTTCATCTCACGACCAGTTTTGTGCGTAACAAGGCTTGTCAACGCCAAATTTTATCAATGAACTGCGGGAACGCGCGCGGCGATACACACTCACACAAGAGAGGACTTTCATTACTAAATATACAATGTAAGGAAGATAAAATATATATTCAAAATGATATTTGAATGTCTCCTGACAAATTCAGTATGAAATTGTACAAGAATAATCCAAGTTATTGTATTGATAATAAAAGGAATGTAGAGTTAAGCCCTGCAATCCCAGCAACGCGGGGAACCCCGAGATTTAGGGTATCTTAGCTGTACTGATTTATGTTTCCTATATCATTTACCACGGGAGTATCTCCAGATTCTTTGGAACGCCACTAATAATGACCGAAGTTAAAATTGATAGATTTACTGGCACAGTAACCCTATATGATCATTTGTACTGTTTTCATTTTCTAAAGAAAAAGAATAATTACTTCGGTAAACATGAATCATGAAATATTTCCTTTACTATGTAAGTCGCTAAAAAAATCTCCTATTGGATAATATGCTCTTACTATGTTCTCATTCATTTCCCAATCAGTAACGATATTAAACTCAATATGCGAAGGCGTTACTTCGTCGAGAGCCATAATAATGAAAAAGAAATATCTCGTACACTTCTACAGATTTTATTGACGGGACATGTTTCGCTAGCGAGACAGCCAGATGATACTAGTTTGCTAGCGAAACATATAGCATTAATAAAATCTGTAGAAGTGTACGAGATATTTCTTTTCCATTATCAGTACCTAACGATTATTTTACAAAAAAAATCTAATTTTTCATGTATATGGTTAATTATCTTGAATTCGAGGCTCACTTAAGTTCTATGAATCATTTCGTAAGCTGTTTTCCCGCGGCAATTTCTTTACTTCTACGTGATTTTCCTCACGTCGAAATAAATCAACAAACTTTCTCGGTGTATCTCAAAAATGAACTCACTCTTGCAACAGCAATCAATGCTTCGCTTATTGGCAGAAAACCAAAGGTTTAAGTTAAAAATATAAAATAAATTGAATACGTGTTCAAAACTCACAAAGCCAGATACCACCCCTTCATAAACGCAAACAAATCATTGTGGGGGAGCCAAAAAGAGAGCACATTCTTTCGAACATAAATACGTCTTTATGGGTTTCGATCGAAGCCCTAGTTACCTCATTTCGCTTACGTGTAACCGAACGGCAACAGATAAGCGAATTTCGCGCTTGAAATGTGTTACAGTCATCCATCACCATCTTAGTACTAGAGATGTCGGGCATTGAAAAAAAAACATGATCTCACTTCCACAGAGTACGATTCTATCAGAGATTAACTCCTTTATATCTCCCTCCGGGTCGGCACTTCTCTTCATCGGGCCCCCGCAGAAACCCTTTATCCAATCACGATTAGCAGCCATTTTAGATCTCCTCACGACCTATGCGAGAAATTTTTCACCCGCAGCGGGCGGTCCATTACTTCTACGACACGTAGCGACTCAATGCGCCGGAGTGAAAGGCCGAAGCGATGCTATACAATCGAGGATAGTGGGGGCGGATTAATCCGCAATTCGAGCGGAAATATAAATGGCTCGTCGCGGAGGAGAAAAAAGAAGATTCCGGAGGCTAACCCACAATCCCCTGGAGCCGTTTTCTCCAGAGGACGTCAAGCCCCGCCGACCTTAGCACAGTTTGAAGACAAAACGCGAGTTGTACATATTTTTGCGGAGAAAGGGTCGACATCGTGTAAAGGCGTGTGCACAACCGCAAGGAGCCCACCCACACTACACTACCACTACCACTACCTTTTAGGTCAAAAGGAAGGAAACAGCGCTCAAAGAAAATCCGGTCCTGGAGAGAGCTAAGTCGGCGAAAAAATTAAAGGGAGACACGACATTTGGCAGAGCACGACATGTCGATAAGGTTGTCACGAAATTGTGGTCACGGAACATTTTATTTCTACTCCATGGTCTATGATTAGACGGACTGACGTATTTCTCGCAAGGACGATGTTTCTGAGATCCATCACCCAACTAAACAACCTCTTTTCTTAAGCGAAAGGCCTTAAACACTATCTCAATTTTCACTGAAAATTGAAAACTTAATCCCACAATAATCCATCATTCCCCTAGTAATAATCATTCATTTTCCCTAGACGAATTGTTAGATGCCCCTAGAGATTCTAGAATGGATCTCACTCAGTAGCCTCTCTTCATTGATACAGGAGAGCTTACTAGCGCGTTTCGCAGGAAGGCTTCCGATGAAACTATCCCTTAACCCTTGAGAATGAATACAAGGGCTGTTGGGAGAGAAAACTGAAATGATCTTATGAAAGAGGTGGTTTATGCTATGCCTTGGGTAGAGTAAGCAATCAACTGACATCATATCCTGCACTCTCCCTATCAGAGAGAGGCAGGAAGTGTAAACACCGAACCTTAAGTCCATATTGCAATTTTCATTTTATCACCATTCTTGATCATTTGGAAAGGAATGGTTTTTTCCAATTCCGCCATGTCGATTTTATCTATATTTTTACGCTTGTTCTTTGATCGCACGAAATAGCACGGTGGTATTATACTCAACACGCCTACCGTAATCGTAGATACTCCCTACAAATTTATTTAATAACCGCAACGTATCTTCTAATCTCCTATCCTCTAAAAATTCCCAACCCGTGTAGGTGAGTTTTTAGTAAGACTTGTTTTACAACAGAAATGTTAACGGAACGCTACACCTTGCACAACAGCTCCTCGAGTTCTCGGGCGGATTCGTCCAGGATCCTATAAACCAGTAATTAACGCATTATCACTTCTGTTACCCGCAACTACCAAAAAACAAATAACATAAAAGACCGAGCTTTTCAGAAGTTTTTTTTGCAGATTCTCCTCCTGTTCGTGCTCTAGTTTAAATTACTCGTGAGATTGACCTGATTGAGATATTCAACTGAATGAACTTTATACCTTTTTTTCTATACAAAGGCTGGTAAATTAAGACTAAAATCGGATATATATATCCCTAAATATATTTTTAATGTTTATTATAAAGTCTAAATCTATTAATAAAAAGAATTAATGATTGTTTTAACACACGGAAATTAAACCAAAAATATCAAAAAGCTAGTGGTGATAACATCAATGAATCTACAGCACAATTTAATTTCACAATACACACTAATACACAATACACAATACACACTAATAAATATGTATACTAATTTGAGATTGAGATTTTTTCCACTCATAAAGAATAAAAACATAGATGAAGAAATCATTGCAGAAGTTAATTATACTCTTTTTGAAAAGCCACGTTCGACGCCTACGAGAGCTGATAAAGAATATTTTGAAGGGACTCATGAATGCGGAGTTGGAACTAGTCCGAAATTTTCTATATTTATCCCTCACGTACCACAATAAAGGTGTACGTAAAAATGTTCCGAGTCATTTTTGAAACTATTTTGAGCGGCACATGCTGAACACAGGGGATATCTGGACAGGACTAAATGCGATTTTCGTTGAAAAAAATTGTTGGCAAATATTCCAGTGTCGGTCCCTGTCGATGTTCCATTATAATCTTGACTCTAATTAAACTGGAGGTCACAACATTCCCGCAAGCTCTCAGAACTTCTCCATTGCCCGATTAGAAATTAGAAAATAGTCGTTAGCAAGAGAGACACGGTCAAATAGGCCAGTAAAGAGTTTCTCGATTATGCCTCGCGTACATTAAAGAAATATGAGATGAAGGATATTGGGAAAAAATAATCTTTTACAGAATTGCAGAATAACTCAAACATCCTTAGGATGGAAACATAACAAAAATTATGGTGAAAATAAAGAGATAGCGAAACGCCCCTTGCTCAATGGAAAAATTGTTAGCCAGAAGATAACGAAAGGATAGCTTAGAAACATAGCAACGGGTTGCTGAAGTTACCAGAAATTAAGCTGAGCCAATTAATTTGCGAACGCCCAGGTTCTCTCCCACGGTTGTATCAATAACGAGGACGGAATAGATTATGTTACAATCCCCCATAATTTGTATACAAAAAGAGTAGAAGACATTTTAAAAGAATGACCGGAGTCAAAAATAAAAATACTAATGATGAATATGAAATCTCTCTAGTCACGTAAAAGCCGTATCTTGTATATAACAGAAGATTAAGGGCCTAACATGAGCATTTCAGGAAAATCTCTGCTTCTAGGTATTCAGAACTGCTTTATGCTTGTTAACGACCCCAGATTTTCCAACAATTCCAACAAAGAAATAAAAATTGTCTCCGGTTCGTTTAACGTGCATACATACTGCCGACGTTGATTCAAGCTTAAGGTCTTTTGAGGCATTTTAGCTGTTTTTCCTCTGTAAACCTCCGCTCCGAATTCAATTTCAAATTTCAAATTGCAAGATGCCTAGGGCCCTCCAATAGTTACCAATTTCAAAGTGAGTGAAAAAACTTACTCCGAAAGCAGAGATTGTCTCGTCTGTATTCTTTCCCCACTAAATGGAATTGATATCCATCGTTCTTTTCAACAAAGATGTTATCTTCAAATTTGAAAATAATTTGATTCAAGTAAACGCACCCAAAATTTTCTTCTCGTAGTCTCAACGAAAGAACTACTCGGAAATATTAATGCAAAAAGAAAAATGTAGATTCATCCATCCATCTTTTTCTCAATTAACACGCATTTCTAGTACTGCCATGCACTCGTGTCTAACAATTAGATCCTTTCTGTTTCCTGATTTGCCTGTTCTTTCTACCATTTTTCCTCCAAGTAATACACGTGCGCTTTTGCAAGTTCATTTCTTCCACGAAACGCTGATATAACTAGCAGTTCCATTATTTCCACACGCCATATCCCTCTTACTCAGAGCAGCAAACACCGTTTTCCTTCATATAACAAACAACAATCATCGCTCAGGAAACGTGGGACAGACACGTACCTTCAAGCACGTATTCCTGCGCATCAGTGGCGCGAAAAGCATCTTGAGAGTGAAGGGCCACAGTGGCGCCAGAAACCTATCGCGGACGAACGTGACATCACAATCTAATGGGCTTGGGAACCCATCGTAAAAAAATGGCCTCAATATCACACTATATCCATCTCGCCACTCGTTTTCATCACTTTTTCGATTTTTCCGCACTTTCCTAAGGACGCTCTTTACCGAACGACCACAGGCTGAACAAAATTAATGAGAATATTATCAATTGACAAATATCAGATATGGATATAAATATTTTAAGGATAAGATCCGAAAAAATTAGACAGATAACCTTACTATCATTCCTAGTTTCGAAATTCCGAAGCGAAAGTATCCACACACTGGGACGTAGAGGCTAGTCGAATTAACTGTCCGGCTTGTGTAGCTTTTCCAATCTATTGGTGCATTTTCAGTTGTTGCCTAGCAAAATTTCCACAAGTAGAGAAAATAGCGCCAAAATGGGACGTTTGGCAAGCCTACCATTTATGGTTAAGGGACCCTATCAAAACCTGTACTTCGGTTGACAAAGATTTCGGCTAACGAAGGTGATTCTGAAAGAATTATCTGAATTATTCGCAACGTGAATTACCTGGATAGTAGGTAATCGATATGGATCAACAGGAAAGGAAAGGTTTCCACGAAAAGAGAATGACGGAAGAGGTGGCGAAAGTGAAAAAGTAAAATGTGGTCTATTTCAGCACCCCCCCGCAGAATATCGAAGCCTTGCACTCGATGGGAAGCATCCTCCCTTTCACTCCTCTTGAAGGACGAGCAGAGCCAATCGATGATCCTCAACTTCTAGAGGATGAGGACAGGGAGAGAGAGACACGGATGTGCATTGGAAAAATATTAGAGAGTGCGCAGAGGGGGATAAGAACAGTAGATGGAGAGGTAAGTGAGATAGATGTGGCTTCTTAATGAAAGAAGAGTGCTGAAAGGATGTTGAAAGGAATGGAAAGATTTGACATAATGGAAGAATGTCAAAGAAAGAGTGAACTAAGAAATATCTCGAAGGTGACTTAAAGGTCAACGGAGGCAGAAAATGAGCTTAAAAATAAGATATCGCCTAAAATTTAGAATTTCCACTTATACGAAGAGAAGAACTTATTAATTTGCGAGAAATTCGTTACTACATTGAGCGCAGCTGTTGTTACCTGTGCCATAATACACAGAACATAATAAAAACTTTCCGATATGTGCGGAAAAACAGCAATCTTTCAAAAATTGCTTCACACTTGTGATTACACGCATGCGAGCCTTTCTCTGACCATATCTTTAAAATATTTAAACTTTTCGATATTTTGAAACAATTATTTCTATCATTTTTTTGCTTTATATAGGTATATAATAAATTATCATCCTGTCGTAATTATAGTGCACCATGGGAGTTCAATATGCACAAAAGGTATGGTATAAAGATGTGAAATAAAACATAATGTGTTCAAATTATGGGTAATGCGGTTACCTCATTAGCAGTAATAACGACTTTCTTGTGTGAACATGAATTTCTTCAGGGAACGGAGAGAAATTGACTGGATCAGGCACAAAACTTGGTTCAAAATGAAAGGCAAATGTTGACAAATCGAATAACTTTCGTTTGATTAATAAAAATATATAATAACTGTATTTGAGAGGGAATGCGGAATTTGGAGCGAGCAAGCGTCGATTTTACCATCGGAAATTTCTCTTGCAAACAGATTTACGATGAGGAGTTAAGAGCGAATAGTTTTAGATTGGCCGTTAAAGAAAACGAATTGGAGGGACGAAAAATTCACTTTTCAAAACCTTCGGAAACGAGGGGGAAAATGAAGGAGAACGAAACAAGAAGAAAGATAAATAAGAATGTAAAAGGTCTCCTGGATAGCCAAGTGGGCAACGCGTTCGACTTCGGCGAAAGCGGTCCCAGGTTCGATTCCCGGTTGGGACCTACGTGCGAAATGACCAAAGCAGTCGAAGCACTTCTAACAATAATAATTACTATTAAGAATGGAAAAACTAAAGGAGGAAAACGTTCGGAAATCAGAAGAATCGAAATGCGAAAAGGCGCTAAGAGAAGAGAATGAAAGGCACACAAGCAACTGATGGAGAAAGGAAAAAGCGAAGGAAATAAAGTAAAAATTAAGGAGGGGAAAATGATACACTATTTGCGCGAACAGAGAAATTAGAAAAGAGAAAGGCAGTTGAGGTCGGAAGTAAACAGGGAATTCGAAATGGTTGAGAGAAAAGGTCGTTCTGGGGGTATGTATGTAAATAGCGGGAGATGGAGAAGGCGTTTAGATAAGGGCAGGAGAGGGAACACCGATCTCTTTCTCGCCCTACGCACTCTTCGATTGCCTTTCTCTTCCCTAATCCCTTAAGTAGTTTCCCTGAATGGGCGTAGCGCTCAGTTTTCCCATTTTCCTTCTCAACAATCGGATCCAAGCGAAGGCTTTACAACAACTTAATTGGCTCAATATTCCATTCTGGAAAATTTCCTGAGTGGTAACAAGTGACGGGATTTCGCGTTTTTATTTTCACACGACATAATTCAATAACTAGCGCTCCAATCCCGGGTTCAAATCCCGGCTAGTCGGAATTTTCCTGTTCGTCCATTTTGTAACGTTTATTAAAATGGATAAGATTCCTGTATCCATTGTAGAAGTTATTATTATTATTTAAGGAAAGTGATGCACTAAACGTCAATGGCGCACAATATCAACTAAGTTAAAAGGTAGCCATGCTGGCAAACCGTGAGAGAAATAAGGAAATCTATGCACTGCTAGTGAATTTCCTGTATTAAATTAATAATTAAAACAATTGATACAATCGATAAGAAGTTTCTACATTCCCAAATTGACCTGCAACGGATTGAATGTAATTCATATTCCTCTACCGCCCACACGCTTAACACTGGATCAATAAACTGAAAATTAATTCGTCTTATTTGTCATTTGCCTACATGAAAATTAAATTAAATATCATAACACTATGATTTTTATTGTAACACTAATTTTTTTACCCTAGTTTGTTTCCATAAATCTTAAATACGGGAATTCTCTAATTATTAAAGTCTACTTTAGGAATTACACGAGCATGGCAGAAAAACACTCGTTCAGAAAATACTTAATATGCTGTTTATTTCTTCATAAATGGAAAAAAGAGGGTATAAATGACCTAGGTTCGAGGCCCAGTCATGTCGCTATTTTTCGCACCTGTTATTCCTTGGATATAAATGATTAAAAAACATGGTTGATGAAGGGGAATCTTTAAACGTAAAGGGCAGTTTATTTAGAATAAACAGGAATGCATACGTTGAAAAAATGTAGTCGTTTTATTTGCGATATCTTTTCCTATTTCATAAAGATGTCATCTGTGGTGTTGATAATGGCTTAATTGGTATAGAAGGGTAATTTACTGGAGGAATCGTTGTAAAAGATATCCTTTATAGTTAACAAACTTTGTGAGTTCGAAGTTTCGAGAATCGTGAACTTGCGCAAAATGCTACACTAAGAGGAGAAAATTCTGCATGAAACGGGGAAATTCTTTTTAAACTTACCATGTAATCAGAGATACCTACTGAAGCAAAATTACAACGGAGAAGAATCCGCTTTAAGATGTACGCAAAACGGGCGAAGAGAAACTGTGGAGAAAGAGAAAGGCAAAAAGCGTGTTCGCGGAAAAGAAACAATGAGAAAATGACGAGATCTCTTGTTCCATGAGCTGAACGAACTAAAAGTGCATATCAAAAGAATCACTTAGCTACGATCGAAAAACATAGAGAACGTAAATGCAGCAAAATTAGATTCTTAGAGTGTCGTATGGACATCTCAACTCTTTCCATTGGTAATTTCACATAATAGAAACGTGGATATTTTTCCGATGTTAAAATGAATGCGAAACTAATTTGCTTAAAATTAACCTAATTTAGAGGCATATATATGCATTCCAGTTAACGTCAAAGGAACGAGTTATGCATATTATGTATGTATTAATTTTCATAGAGGGGTATATTTAGGAATTACGACTAGTTTTTTCTTAAGAAAGAAAATATAATAAAATAGGTACGAAAATTTTTGTGTTAATTCTCCGAAAGATATAATTTCTAGTCGATAGAATCTTTGAATTGATTTTCGAACATTGAAAATCTAACTAAAACAAAAAGGAACACGGCTGGGTGGCTATGGTTTTTTTTTACTTACTATTGATCGCAAACTGTGGCTTTTTTGAGCATGTTCTCAAAATTAATATGACAAAAACATACTGAATTCTACACACGCGACTGAGTATTTCATATGGTAAGACTATATTTAATGTGCAAGAAATTTATGTAATATTATATTAGTAAATGCGATTGTAATAAAAATTTTTTAAATATCCGTGATTTCAACTTGAGAAAGACGTTAAAATATTACTCTCGCTATACGAATACTTTTAATCATCTTACTACACATTACTACAATCACTTACTCAGATATCAAATTAATATTGTACGAGTAGGTACCATTCGCATCCACACGCACGACGATACCTTAGTGAAGAAAAGAAAAAGCTAACCTTAAGCAGAAGCGGAAAATAAAACAACTTAATTATGAAGTGAGGCTTCGCGTTAAAACTTTACTATGAAATTTCAAAAGGAAAAAAGATAGAAATATATATCTCTTAAGACATATTGAGAGATAATAAGTACCTAAATTATGTCGTCCAAGAGTTGTATTGCAGTAAAAAACAAAATGGACATTAATGTGACCCCCAAGTTGCTACCTCGCCATATCTTTAATAAACCCCCGAGTAGCCTTCAGTAATCTCCTGTAAGCTATTCGTTTTAAGAGGGAGGTCTATAAAGATCTCAATAAGCGATAAAGCGTTACCGTTATCCATTCAATTCCTTTGTTAACTTTAATGTCCCAGTCCCCGAAACATAAGGTACGTTCACAGTATTTACGATAGTCATAAATCGATACAATACATTTTACAGCAGACCTTGAAAATGAGAGTTTACAAATGGAGGCGAAAGTATTGAAGAAAAGGAGATATGCGTCACTATCATATATAAACTACCTTGACATACAGCTGCTAGGGTACCTACAATTCGTCTGCAAATAGTGATGAGCGGAATACAATTCAGAATAAATATGTATGTACATTCGTTACTACATTGAGCGCAGCTGTTGTTACCTGTGCCATAATACACAGAACATAATAAAAACTTTCCGATATGTGCGGAAAAACAGCAATCTNGAAGAAAAGGAGATTTGCGTCACTATCATATATAAACTACCTTGACATACAGCTGCTAGGGTACCTACAATTCGTCTGCAAATAGTGATGAGCGGAATACAATTCAGAATAAATATGTATGTACTGTACTCTTTACTCCTCGTTGGAAGTTGTTATACACAGACTCTTTAAATATCCTCCACGTGAATGAGTTGTAACTCTTTTCTATGTAAACAGATAGATATCCTAAGCAAAATGTAACCTAAAAGGATTACAATTCTTTCATAAGCATTGCATGATATTCTGAGACAACCAAGTTAAATAATTTCGAGAATCTACTTTTAGTTTGATGAAAATATTAGTAAATTAAATATGAAATACTTCCTAATTTTGTTAGCTTAAGGCTCAAAATGAATAGCACGCAAAAAAGGTCGCTGGAGTTATATGATGAACTGATTATACTGCTGTTAATTTCTTTTTGTTGAAGGAAAACGACACATCCATGTGATCGATCGTATGGATCATGTCCACTCTCTATCTAAGATTACTCGTTTTCTTGTGTGTACATCATAATTATTCCCCAAAAATGCATAAGATGATGTTCACGACTTCTCGCATACAGCTCTTGCGCATTCAACAGACGGAGATGGAAAGAAACGCAATGCTGAATTTTCACTTGCACACAAGGAACAAGCTATACCTAACAAAACCAATAAATGCATCAATATGCATTGTCACTACAAAAGGTACAGCTGAAGCTCTGCATCTTAAATGTGGAGCGGGATTGGAAAACATCTTTAGTTCTTAGAACAAAACCACTGCTCTTTCCTTTAGAGGCTGGGTATGATCTCCAAGCACGGAATTCCTTCTTCCTTCCTTAGCTCTTTTTGCGCCTGAAACTCAAAACCATCCATATTACCCTTAATACATTCAAAACGTAGCAGAAAAAAGACTGCCGCAATCGTGGATGTTATTTGGCAGAGCTTACTCCGCCTCCGCTCGGATCCTTTTTGCGTAACATCCCCGTGTGCCTTTTTCCATTCCTTCGATGCTCCTTTCCATCACATCCTTTTTTTCCAACGCATCCTTCCCAGCAGCCAGAAAGGACCAACTACGCGGCGAGGAATGAGGTCAGGAATTATCTGTATTCTAGTTCGTCCGAAACAGATGTTCATTCACGCCCACCTTCAAGTTGACATTGGAACGATGTACACCTATAAATCCCTGACTACCCGTTAAACAAAAGACACGGGTTGGTACTCGAGTAACAAGTTTTCCATTTGCTTGTGGCACTTTTATTGAAAGAGCGACATTTTTTTATTTCTAATTTGAGGCTTCTTCTCACGTTTAACTCATTTAAGTCGTCTCTGAAGAAGGTGATTTTAATTTATGTCAAGACATTGATTAGCTTAACGTCCAATTCCACGTGACGCATTCGGGGTAGAAGGGTATTTAACGGTAATAATTTCATTTTGAGAAAAAATTTTCAGTATTTGTAGGAGAAAGGATGCTTTATTACCTTTAATCATGAGGAGTAATAGTTTATGAAGCTGAAATATATATTAGTAACACAAATACTATTTTTCACCAAAAAACGTAAACAAAAGACAATTCCAAAGTAGTCGTGCGCCTATTGCGCCCATCAGGAATTCGCTTCGCTACTCCACACAAAAATTTTACTATTCTTGATAGTAAATCCAAAAGTGTAGATCATCCGGGATGATTGAGATTTAAAAGGTGGGGTTAGCTACGTCTATGAAAATTCTTCATGACTCTGCCTTTGATAATTTAGTTATAAACGGAAAACATTTGTAAGTGCTTTTGGACTGTTAAGCTTCGAGTTCTCTCGAGCCTACTTCCCTGCAAACCATTGATTTAGAATCAAATTCGTAATATTGGGGAGGACTCTCATTTCAAAACGAAATCGGAACTAAGGCACAGCTAGCCATGCTTTTTGATCCTCTTGGCGTAACTCCATGAAGTAAAAATGCGATGTAGAGCAAAACGAAATAGACGACCAAAAAACAGCACGTTTGACTACATTTGTTTTCTTAACTTGATTCCGGCTGCTATAATTGGCAGCTCGATGAATTCTGATACCCTGAGTTGCAAAAAGAAAGAGAAATGAACACTGAAAGACAGTGATTATTTTCGTTGATTATAAGAAGAAATAGCTTCTATTAACGTGATTGGAGGCAAATAAACCCAGAACTCCCTATTTTGGAAGATATAGTGATGAAATATAGCTGCTTGAAGAGCATATTCCTTCAATAATTATTTGCCTCCAATCACGTTAATAAAAGCTATTTCTTTTTATAATGAACTTATGAGCCTTCGAGTTTCGCTGTAACTTTTGGTGGAGAGCTTATGAGGTGCAAATAGATACCTTGGATAATGAGTAGCTCTGATAACGATTTTTAAAATAAAAAGTTCTTTTTGGTGTTTTCGGTTAACGGTCTCGGTTTTGAAGGATATCTGAATATCCAAGTGTGCATGCAAATTCGAAAAATGTTCTCAACAAAATGGATATCCCCTTCTTGCATACACATATATACATGACACTGATAACTGCTTAGCTACATCTACTTTAAGTTTGAATTTGAGATCAGATGGGAAACTGTTTCGGCAAATGATTGTGATTCCGTAACGAATTACCTTCATTGGCGGAGATATCACTCCATTCAACTTCAGTTTTTAATGAAAATAATGTATGGAACCCATTAAATGAACTTTCATTTGCAGTCACTAAGTCTAAATTTGTCGTTATGGTAAGCACTGAGACAGAAATAAGAACGAACGAAATTCTGAGATTAGTTGAAGGGCTGCTTTTATAAATACCGGACTGCTACAAACAGGGATACTTAATTAATATTTGATTTGTAGACGCTACTTCAGAGGAATCACGATGAACGAATTTTTTAAAGAAATATAAGCAAACATTTACCATTATATAATTTATCATTTACATGATGGTGAATTTTAAAACTGTAGGAAACGAATTAGTCCAATGAAAAAAAAGCTTATGCTTCATTTTAATTACACTAATAGGTCTCTGCCCCAATTACACTTGTCCCCAAAAATAAATTTTCCTCCGTCTCTTTTCACCATCCACTGTTTTCCTTCCCTCGAATAATGCGCGCACCTTCACAAACTGTCCATCTCCTCGCTTTTCTTAGGCACATCCTCTTGTTTTCGACTTTCCATTCATGCTTTGTTTTCCTCTTCCCTAACTTCCCCTTCGTATTCACAGTTCTAACATTAATGACAGGCTCCGCATTCCCATTTGCACTCACAGGTAGCTCATATAAACCCTTCCACGGTGAGGTGTATATATCGTACGGCATTATTTACGGCACCGGCGTAAGAGGAACTCTATGATTCCATCAATTTATTTTCAAAAGTGGGTTCAAGGTCAGGCCTCGCAAGAGTAATGAGTTTCACCGTTGAAATGATGTTTCTGTCGATATACCAAAACCTTTTACGACCTTCAAAACTCCCTTCTCGATATAGCGAAGGAAAGACGAAAGAGGGAAGTATTTTGGAGAACGCTAAAAATCGTGGGAATTCAACACACGTTAATGCAGGTTTAATTCGATATTAAATGCGAATAATCTTCGGAGAAATTTTCAAAAATCTGCTCATGTTAAGTCAAACAGTAATGTCCAGATCCCGAATCCAGGACGACAGCGTGCGTAAAATGCTTCAACGAGGAAGAAAAACAGAACGAGAACTCGTAAATCCATGAAAAGCTTAATTAATATCCTATAATTTAATTTTAAAATGATAAAATTATTTCATAAATACTATGTATGACAATGTAATTGAGTCATAAGTACTGTGCTATTTCGTATCCTACAACGGCTTGCCACACAACGCCAGAGAATATAAACTTATTTAATTTTACATGCAATCCAGCAGCATTCTTAATTTACTTAAAAAACAGATTTAGTACAAGATTTCACCAAAAATTTACACGCTCTTTCACCTTGTTAGCGTATTATAACGTTATTACTTTCCTGTGAAAAGTAGTTGGTTTCTATGAAAGTGGTTGATTTCTATTAAAGTGGTTGATTTCCTCTAAATATGTACGAAATGACGAAAACTGTAAATTAAACGATTTGAATGTGATATAAACAACGATGAATAAATGCAATAGTCATTAAATCTCACCAAAATCCCCATGCGTTTTGAATGAATGGCTGATGTTCCTCAGATCATGAGAATCTAAATCCAATATCTTTGAACCACGCCTTTTCCTCACAATGCCAATGTCTATTTTCTCTTACGTGCAACAAACCAATAAACAATCTCCGTCCAGCAAAAGGTTTCCATCTATATTTAAATTATACCATAACTATCATGAAAGGCAATCATTATACAGGTGGCAATTTTCTTCGGTGTATTAGTTTTCCTGGAATTTCATCAGAGCTGAGATGACAAAACGTAAAATCTCACGCGTTCGTTGGGCATGCGCAAAAATTTCCTTCCTAAGATAACATCGATTTTACGTTAGTTGTCGAGTTTGAGACAATCTTCCATAAATTCCCTGGAGAAATGAATTTCTAACTACTTAAAAATGCATCCTAGAGTGGATGACTATTTGTTTCTCTACTTTATACATGCAATTAACCTGAGATATTTCATAGCAGTTGACAAGAGTATACTTTCAACAAAAAAATGTGGGTTTGAGAAAACAAGAACGAACCCAGGAGGAATTTGATTAAGTGTTAGTTTCATGAATTTCTTCAGCGATTAATCGATCTGAGATTATCTCACAAAATGATATGCGTTATGAATTCTTAAAGACCTGGGCTTATATGTCGAGCACAGTTCACTCTTGCTCTTTTTATCTCACGTCATTTGACAGAATAAGTATATGCAACGGAATACTGAATGACACAGTAAAATCAAAACTTCACACATACGGGAAAAGAATTTGGATATGTGTAGTTCTGATAACACTATGTTACGTTTATTTCCGTTTGCAGTAGTAGTAGTAGTAGTAATGTTAAAAATGCTTAGACAGCTGAGGTCATTTCGCACGTGTGCCCACGCCGGGAATCGAACCCGGTACCGCTTTCACCAAAGTCGAACGCGTTGCCCACTAGGCTATCCGTGAGCCCCTATTACCGTTTGCGTTAGGTTAATTCCATAAATTAAAGACGTCACTGAAATCATTACCCAATAGTATACGTAACTCTCACTGAAATGTTTCTAGCCGAATGTTCAACCTTATTCGATTTATTCAATTGCGACTGTGGGCTACTTATATTTCCTTTCCTTTTAAATATATTATTTCCTCCGTAAATAGCAAAACCTTGGAATTCTTCCGGGTTAATAAAATTCTGAGAGTTTACTAATAAGCGAAAAAACACGAAATATAAATTCACAGCTACAAACCGCTTGCACTAGTACAAGAATGCAAGTAAGCAGCGATCTCTACAGTTATTCCTGATTCACCTAATAAGTAAGTCAAAGGCAGAGGTTTTCTACAGCGCACTCATATGCTAATCTATCTCCTCCTTTAAGCAAAGTTTTCTTTGCCATAGGCCTCAGAGAACATGTATGTACACACATACACAAGATCGGGCGCAATATCCTAGGGTAGAGGAGACAAACGCATGGAACGCGTGCCCAAAGTAGAGGCACGTAAAAGAATTTTTTCATGAAGATTATCCTTGTTATGCATTTTTCATTTAAAAATGAATACCCACTGTTAGTAAAAGATGAATATTTTCATTATAATGGATTAATCATGATAATTAATGGTTATTTTATTCAATTACTGCATCTTAATCCCATCGTTGACATAACAAAATAGGCAATACCAGCAACTCACTCTATGATTTTGCACAGCATTGACACGCAAGTCCTTTAATACATAATTATCAAACACTCAATCACTTAGAAAAAGGTTTGGAATCCCTATTCTAAGGGGTCCCATACAGACTGGTTCACTAATTAAAATGAAAAGATGCCCAAGAATAGGTGAATCAAACACGGGTTACGCTTACTTTTATCGAAGGGAATGTGAAAACTTACAACTGGAAAGTGCTTTGAGTAATCTAAACGTTGTACATGAAAATCGCAGTTAAGGATAGTGCTCTAGTTCTGATGTTCAGATAAATTCTTATTAGAATATTCTTTTTCATTTATAGTCTTTGGCTGGGTCAAATAGTTTTCATCTATTGCGTTGCTTCCCACCCTTTCTTCCTGTACGGCATAAGTGTCTACTCAAAATTCGCGTCACTCTAAACTACATAAAAAACTAAAATAATTTATCTTCAGAAAAAATTCAAACTGAGGAGCAAAAGAAAACTATGCCTATAATGGAAATTAGTCCAATTAAATTGAAATATATCTCGTAAAATAAAACTTATTACATAATGTAACTTAAAAACTGAATAGTACACTCGGACAATTCAGTGTTTTTTCAAAATGACGAAAAATAGCTGGCGACTACATTTCTCAATGCATTTTGCCGAAAACTCTCGGAATTCCCATAGATTTCCCCATAACCTTTGTCTCCAATTTTTTTTACAGGAAAAGTAATAGCACTGACGGGAAGTGGATAAAATTATACAGATTGTAATACCAAGAAAGACCGTATTCCTTGAAAGCTAGACCTAAATATATCGGTTCAAAGAAGACCGCAACTAATTCCCGATTTTCTCGAAAGTATCACTTTCTTATTTTTCCTTCGATTACGATAGTATTTAACCTTGATTAAATCGCACTATGCTGTGCAGAATTACTTTAGTTGTATGGTAAAATTATTTTAAGTTAATTTTGCCAAATTTCTTTTTTGATACAAAAGTTGCAACAGCGCGCGCCGTTCTCCCGTAAGAAATACACGGGTCCATAAGATTTACATTGTCTTTACAACGTTGGACGGAATCATCGCGACTGGCTTTGCTCCTTGATTGTGGCAAAAAATGTGAGAAAGCTGTTCCAATACAGTAAACCTTTCTCCTTCCACTACTGTCAATCAGAAATGTCAAACTATCGTACAAATAGGAAATAAATATTTCGACAATCTTCGCATACGAAGGCATCTAGCGTCGAACTCGCGCTCTCCACTCGCTGGCAGATCCTCTCCGCGAAACCGCAAACGTTGCGCAGCTTTGAAACGAAGATAGCCGACAAAACAAACACAACTTCTCCCTGCTCCGCCCTACCCTTAACCTTAAATGCCTCGCCTATTATATTTCTTTTTCTCCCTCCCACGCCAGCCACTCTCTTACGCGATCTATCTTTAAAGTTTGGCCTTGCCACGAATCCAGGGAACTACCGAGTCTTGGCTCTCTTCCCCGGTCCTCTCTTCCTCGACTCAGGCGCCCGCAGACACGGCCGTACCGTTAAAAGGAGCGAAGTCTTGGGATCCAGAGGGAGATAAAGGCCCGAAGAGATGGTCGTAAAAGTTTAAAAGTCGTCCCGGACTGATACGCCAAAAAGGCGCCTTCTGGTAAAGCTGAAAGCATACTGAAGGTTATCTGTGTGAGGGAGTTGCTACTAGAAATCGTGGCCGAGGACACGATACGTAATCGATGGAAGGTTGGGAGAGACAAGATAACATCCAATACAGTAAAAACTACTTCCTTGGTTAAAAATTGAGGCTAGAAAGTCCAATACAATATTGAATCCACTGTCTATGTCTATGTAATTACTCTGCGAGCCGCCTTTCATCCTGTAGCAGAGAGTGCATGAACCATTGATCTATTCCCTAATCATTAACTTTCGAGTATCGCTCACAGAAAAATTGAATTCTTGAATAGATTCGTTCTAGCATCTATTTCCCTGATCTTTCTCACAGTATCTGAATGGCCTACGTCGCTAAGCCTACATACGTATAAAACACATACTTTACAATATACTGAGATTATGGAGAAAAACATAGGAAATATAATAATAATAAATAATGATAATAGTTACGATAACAATAATTGAAATAATAATATGTGATCATAATAATAAAAGAAACAAAAATAGAAAGAAAAATGTTTTTGTAAATTAATAATTACGATAACAGAAAAAAGCCTTAACTGTGAAAGAACATACACAAAGGGAATAGGGGTACGAAAATCCTGCCAAATGCATAATAAAAAATAAGGAAGATACTTTTCAATATAGTAGATTTTAAAAAATCACGTAATAATCAAGAATCAATAAACCACCACACTATAGCTACATGCATATTTTTCACTAGTGTCAAATTTGACTACTGGAAGGTAAATCAATTCGAAACAAAGAATAATTTGATGTATTTGCGCAAAAGAGATCATGAAGTTCCAGAGATTACTGAGAGAAGTTGAGAAATACTTCAACAGAGATACGAGATATTCAAATATTTCCCCCTGAAGGTTACAATTTTCTATGAGGAACATCAGTATTCGCAAGAGTGGAATAAATGAATAAATTCAAATTCTTAAAATTCATACACATCCAGCTTATTAATGCTCATAAATAATACCAAGAGTTAGCTACTACAAAATATTCTCATCCGCTCAAACTACATTGACTAAAAGGTTGAAACCTTTCAGGGTTGAACGATTTTTCTCTCCTCTCAGCTACTCGCTCTTTGCATTTGAATACGTCTTAAATTTATATTATAAGCCCTAATTTTTATATAAAAACAGCGTGCAGTTACGATCAAAATTCAATGGAGAAAAGAATGTAATGCAATGTAACGCAATGCATCTCCTGTCACGACTTTCAATATCCCTTTGACACACTATCGGGACTTAGCTGCATTATCAGAACGAGAAAATAAACAATCATCGCTCGACATTGATTTTAAACGGGATAATCCATGAAAATGCATGGAAGAGGTCACTTGATAGTAACAAAACAGTGAATAAAATTAACAGTAATAGGCAAGGTCTTGTGGATTTCCATCATATTGAATGAAGAGAGGCGTTGTACTCGTTTATTTCGGACAATTTTTGTGGAAAAAGTTCAACGCCTTTATTCATTCAACCTAATCGTAGATAGTTGTAAGACAGTATTACGGTGGTTCTATCTATCTACATAAGTACCCTGCAAGCCGCCTTTCGGCGTGTGGCAGGGGGTGAGTACAAGTAAAAGCATCACTAAAGCACAATGGATAAGATATACTTTTTACACACAAATATCTTCCATGGTAGACTTATAGCCTATAAATAAAAGACACAAAATGTTGCATTGCTTTGAAATGAACAGAAACACGCGCAAACAAAAAACTGTGATAACTGAAATTTCAGTAGTCAAGAAAGGCGATCAAAACGATCGTGTAAATCATTTTGTATTAGTTTAATTTTTACTGGAAGATGANCTTTGAAATGAACAGAAACGCGCTAACAAAAAACTGTGATAACTGAAATTTCAGTAGTCTGAAGAAAGGCGATCAAAACGATCGTGTAAATCATTTTGTATTAGTTTAATTTTTACTGGAAGATGAGCAGGTAGGTTAACAATTTAATTAAAGATATTGCTTTGGGAGAATCTAAAATTTCTGCTTATAGCAACGGGCATATATATCAATACGATTATCCTGGTTCACTTACCGAATTGTACAATTTATTCTCATTTTAAGGGTCTCAATCCCTTTAAGGCTGCTTTTTAATTAAGGGGCGCCTTCCTAAAAACGTTATAACCGTATAACTCCCTCCCACTCGCAAACGCGTGCATTGAATCGAGTTCTAATTACTAGGAAAGGCGTGGGCGACACGTAAAATGAGCGAATAAAAGGAGATGCATTAAACTATGAAACTCTACTTATTTCACCTTAAGCTATTAATACGGGTAATGAATTCCTTCATTTACATAAACTTTAAAAGAAGCAAACGTTTTCTGATTACATTACATTGGAATAATTGACGTTTAACGCTTAACGTTAAGTAAAAATTACTTCTCTTCAGAATCAAGATAAAAAAGCTTTTGGCCGGTTTATCTAGCATTCGCTAATAAGTTTGGCACGTGCTACATTCGCTAATTATATACCTGACTGTTACATCTACTGTCAACTGACTCTGTTTAATACTAAAGGAGACAACAGACGCAGGGTTAGGATGCTTATACACCAACTTCTTTGCTTATTGCCACCATTGCTATAAAGCCTACTTTTTAATCGCAGCTTTGAAACAAAGAAAGCCTTGTTGCGATTGGAAGTACGTAATTTAATCTGCGTTGGCCAAGATCCCTCAACCTGATACCGGAATAGCTAAGAATAAGATAAGAGAAGGTGCATAGGAGAGCGACTAGGACTTCACTGAGGTGACAAGGATGTATGTACAAAGCTCAGTTCGGCTAATTGCACAGGTTGAGCTTCAACTCATTTAATTTACTCTAGGACGCAATCTCTGGTGAGTCATTCGTCGAATGCGCAATCTACATCGTCAATAGGCAACTACAGACCGCCTTAATTTGGCAGGCAGCTGACTAAGCTGTCAAGAATTACGGCAACTCGGAGGTAATTTAAAATATAACGGACTGATGTTAGAACAAAATGCTAAAGTAATTACCTTCGTCTCTATTTTTGTTTACCTTATTTTTTATTTATAACTTATTGATTCCGATTGATTGGTGTTACCTACTGATTTCGTATTTAGTACAAAGACTCAAAGGCTAACGTTAAATCAAAAGACTTAAACAGACACAAACCGTAATCATCCCTATATAGACAATTATCATCGTCTATATGGAGATGTAAGGGTTAAACGGAAAATGGGACGTTCTAGTCCAAATTTCCGCCCAATAAAGACGTTTGCATTATATTTTATATCATTTGCTTCATTAATCATTCATAATTCATAGATTCCTTTCGAAGACCAAAGACTCAAAACACTTCATGGAGAGTTACTTCCGCTTTTCCAATGGGTTAGTAATTGTAATCCACAGCAAATGTCATATGTTTTTATAAAAAACTATTTTAAGATATTGAACTTTGAGTAAACATGTTGAAACATGATTTTTTTATTTCTTAAATATATTGAAATTAACCATGCAGTACCTACTATTAAAAAAATGTATATGATGTGGATATGGAAACCAAATTATGTTGCGCGTGGCGATCATAATGAAAATTTAAAATTAAGAAAATAAGGGACGGGTGTAGTTAAATACTCGTTTCTAAAACAGAGAAAGGAAATGAATGTTACCTGAAAAGACCTTCAAACTCTACCAAGTGTACAAGTAAGGAATTTAGACAGAGGTGTAANTAGTAGATTTTAAAAAATCACGTAATAATCAAGAATCAATAAACCACCACACTATAGCTACATGCATATTTTTCACTAGTGTTAAATTTGACTACTGGAAGGTAAATCAATTCGAAACAAAGAATAATTTGATGTATTTGCGCAAAAGAGATCATGAAGTTCCAGAGATTACTGAGAGAAGTTGAGAAATACTTCAACAGAGATACGAGATATTCAAATATTTCGCCCTGAAGGTTACAATTTTCTATGAGGAACATCAGTATTCGCAAGAGTGGAATAAATGAATAAATTCAAATTCTTAAAATTCATACACATCCAGCTTATTAATGCTCATAAATAATACCAAGAGTTAGCTACTACAAAATATTCTCATCCGCTCAAACTACATTGACTAAAAGGTTGAAACCTTTCAGGGTTGAACGATTTTTCTCTCCTCTCAGCTACTCGCTCTTTGCATTTGAATACGTCTTAAATTTATATTATAAGCCCTAATTTTTATATAAAAACAGCGTGCAGTTACGATCAAAATTCAATGGAGAAAAGAATGTAATGCAATGTAACGTAATGCATCTCCTGTCACGACTTTCAATATCCCTTTGACACACTACCGGGACTTAGCTGCATTATCAGAACGAGAAAATAAACAATCATCGCTCGACACTGATTTTAAACGGGATAATCCATGAAAATGCATGGAAGAGGTCACTTGATAGTAACAAAACAGTGAATAAAATTAACAGTAATAGGCAAGGTCTTGTGGATTTCCATCATATTGAATGAAGAGAGGCGTTGTACTCGTTTATTTCGGACAATTTTTGTGGAAAAAGTACAACGCCTCTATTCATTCAACCTAATAGTAGATAGTTGTAAGACAGTATTACGGTGGTTCTATCAATCTACATAAGTACCCTGCAAGCCGCCTTCCGGCGTGTGGCAGGGGGTGAGTACAAGTAAAAGCATCACTAAAGCACAATGGATAAGATATACTTTTTACACACAAATATCTTCCATGGTAGACTTATAGCCTATAAATAAAAGACACAAAATGTTGCATTGCTTTGAAATGAACAGAAACGCGCTAACAAAAAACTGTGATAACTGAAATTTCAGTAGTCTGAAGAAAGGCGATCAAAACGATCGTGTAAATCATTTTGTATTAGTTTAATTTTTACTGGAAGATGAGCAGGTAGGTTAACAATTTAATTAAAGATATTGCTTTGGGAGAATCTAAAATTTCTGCTTATAGCAACGGGCATATATATCAATACGATTATCCTGGTTCACTTACCGAATTGTACAATTTATTCTCATTTTAAGGGTCTCAATCCCTTTAAGGCTGCTTTTTAATTAAGGGGCGCCTTCCTAAAAACGTTATAACCGTATAACTCCCTCCCACTCGCAAACGCGTGCATTGAATCGAGTTCTAATTACTAGGAAAGGCGTGGGCGACACGTAAAATGAGCGAATAAAAGGAGATGCATTAAACTATGAAACTCTACTTATTTCACCTTAAGCTATTAATACGGGTAATGAATTCCTTCATTTACATAAACTTTAAAAGAAGCAAACGTTTTCTGATTACATTCCATTGGAATAACTGACGTTTAACGCTTAACGTTGAGTAAAAATTACTGCTCTTCAGAATCAAGATAAAAAAGCTTTTGGCCGGTTTATCTAGCATTCGCTAATAAGTTTGGCACGTGCTACATTTGCTAATTATATACCTGACTGTTACATCTACTGTCAACTGACTCTGTTTAATACTAAAGGAGACAACAGACGCAGGGTTAGGATGCTTATACACCAACTTCTTTGCTTATTGCCACCATTGCTATGAAGCCTACTTTTTAATCGCAGCTTTGAAACAAAGAAAGCCTTGTTGCGATTGGAAGTACGTAATTTAATCTGCGTTGGCCAAGATCCCTCAACCTGATACCGGAATAGCTAAGAATAAGATAAGAGAAGGTGCATAGGAGAGCGACTAGGACTTCACTGAGGTGACAAGGATGTATGTACAAAGCTCAGTTCGGCTAATTGCACAGGTTGAGCTTCAACTCATTTAATTTACTCTAGGACGCAATCTCTGGTGAGTCATTCATCGAATGCGCAATCTACATCGTCAATAGGCAACTACAGACCGCCTTAATTTGGCAGGCAGCTGACTGAGCTGTCAAGAATGACGGCAACTCGGAGGTAATTTAAAATATAACGGACTGATGTTAGAACAAAATGCTAAAGTAATTACCTTCGTCTCTATTTTTGTTTACCTTATTTTTTATTTATAACTTATTGATTCCGATTGATTGGTGTTACCTACTGATTTCGTATTTAGTACAAAGACTCAAAGGCTAACGTTAAATCAAAAGACTTAAACAGACACAAACCGTAATTATCCCTATATAGACAATTATCATCGTTTATATGGAGATGTAAGGGTTAAACGGAAAATGGGACGTTCTAGTCCAAATTTCCGCCCAATAAAGACGTTTGTATTATATTTTATATCATTTGCTTCATTAATCATTCATAATTCATAGATTCCTTTCGAAGACCAAAGACTCAAAACACTTCATGGAGAGTTACTTCCGCTTTTCCAATGGGTTAGTAATTGTAATCCACAGCAAATGTCATATGTTTTTATAAAAAACTATTTTAAGATATTGAACTTTGAGTAAACATGTTGAAACATGATTTTTTATTTCTTAAATATATTGAAATTAACCATGCAGTACCTACTATTAAAAAAATGTATATGATGTGGATATGGAAACCAAATTATGTTGCGCGTGGCGATCATAATGAAAATTTAAAATTAAGAAAATAAGGGACGGGTGTAGTTAAATACTCGTTTCTAAAACAGAGAAAGGAAATGAATGTTACCTGAAAAGACCTTCAAACTCTACCAAGTGTACAAGTAAGGAATTTAGACAGAGGTGTAAAAGGTCTTATTATAATGCAATTTAATGCATTTAGTAGTGTATATATTGTATTGGAGATAAATTATTGCAATTGACGAGGAATCGTTTTCTTATGTACTGAATTCCGTGTAAGTAAGGATTTTGAGGAAATATTAGACTTGTTTGTTAAATATACATAACTGTTGTATTGTTGTAGTCTGACATGTAAATTATAGTTGTTTAAATTGTAAGTTGAGAAGTGAACTTTGTAAAACATTGTATTTAGTAGACTGGGTTACTTATGTTCAATTGTTTTGCATTTATGTCTGTAGAACTTTTTAATTTGTTGAATGTAATACGATTTATATAAATTGTATAATGAATAAGATGCTGATATGAAAGCTACTTTTCAATCGATGCTATATCTTGCTGAAATATCCATACCTATCGTCATCTTAGTAACAGTGGGAGAACATAGCCATGTTTTACCCTCTATTAAGCCACGAGGTGAGGAAAAATGCCTTCACTCAATAATATTTACGTTGGCAGATAATACTGTCTTCGATATATCTGCTATATATCATTTCGGTAAATCTTCTGCGAAAGCGATCTATCGCCGTGACGAATAGTATCTAATCCTAGCCAACATGCGTGACTCTAAACCCAAAGCCGGCTCCTGAAGAGACCATTTGTCAGGCCGACGCAAGCCGCGTATACAATCGCTTGGAGAGTGTACGGAACGCGTGATGGAGCTAGAGATATGACGAGAATATGAGAGTTGCACCGTCAAACACTCCCAATATTCATCCACTAGAGGAGACGGTAATGTGCAGGAGAGATTCCGATAAGCCCTCTAATGCACGGGAAACTCCCAAGGCCGAAGATGGGCTTCCTTTGCGAAACGTGGTACGAGTTTAAATATATCCTCGAAAATCGAAACGAGGCCAAGCTACACACCAAACATTGATTAATATGGATAGATAAGGGCGCCATCGCCTAAGCTACGCCGTTAGGCTTGACTAGCAAATAGATTTCAGGAAATTATACTGCTCCATCGTAAATAATTTATGCTATCAACCCTCACCTGACGCACTCTCTTGAGAATTTTTTAAGATGTATTTTAAGACGCATTTAAATTGGTTGTTCAACTGTTTCATCGCAGCGATATTTAAATTAGCATAATTTCTCAGTTTCTAGGGTAGAACGTGATTGAATTTGTTTTCCCACCTTGCTTTTAGGAATTAAAATGCAAAAATTAATGAAAAGTATACAGAATAATTAGTTAATACGACGCACGGAGAGGGTAAAAGGGCCGCGGGTTGGACAGCCTTTTTTTAGAATGAAATATTAAGCAAGAAAGTTGCGAGACAACTAAAAGTAGTTCCCGTCAATATACAACCAATATTGCCTGTATAGATGGTAAGTTGAGGAGATATATGTACCATTCAGTTCAGTCAGTTTCCTTCGTTCTTAAGAACCATTCCTTGAGACTTATTCTCCGAAGTTTGCCAAAGGAATTATTAAACTTTGGGCACGGAAAGAACCCGTGGTTAAATTCATGCAAATTTAATAAAGTGGGAACAGGGTAGCAGGGCGTCTTTAGCAGGAAATGAGAAAATCGTTCTTCTATATCGGTTTTCTCCATATTCCCTAACACGGAGAGGCAAACACTAACGGAGGATTCATTTAATATCCTAATTAAAGGAGTCGACGATCTACTACAAGGAAATTCCCTAATCGGGATTTAATGTTTACGATCAGAGGGAAGTGATCAAACAGAATTAAGAGACTTCGCGAGAGAGTTAACGAAGGGATGTTAAAGTAATTAATAACAAATTACTTAGCAAATTGCAAAACATTATTAAAATGCAGTTGCTCGCAGTTGGGCACCATTTTTCTCGTGGATCTTTTCACTCTGAAGACTGAAGTAATATTAGACAAAGCGCTCATTTCCGAGTCGACACGTCGACCCTAAAGGACATAACCGTCGAATTCATCAAATCGAAAGAGAGCGCGTAAGTTTCAGAGTTGGAGCGACATAAATGTAAGTTTAGAGGACGTTACTAAGTTCGTTAAAGATCCCGAATCCGCGAGGAAACATAATCGAGGACAATTAACGCCGCAGAGCTGAAAGCACCCGTTCTATTTTAATGAACGAATTCTTCTTCGGGCGACAACTGTGCCAAGGTCGAAAGGTCGATGAAGAAGGGTGGAAACCGACGGAAAAATATGATTCTTTAACGACTGAATTCACCGCGCGATAGCTCGGAAAGCTCTCTAGCGGGGCGAAAATTCCTAGCCTCCTCCTCTGAAGCCTTGTTGAAATCTGTTGGAAAATGATTGAATTCCCCGGAAACGGTATGCAAGAGATACGCTTTCAGAGAGATTGAATTTCTGGGGTTAAGAGGGGGAGATTCAAAGTTGTGTCGGATTGTGAGGCGTGGGTGGAAGAGGAAGGAGAAAAAGGTACTTTGGAAAGACCCGAGAAAAATCTCGCAACAACCCAGATAATGAAACTTACGTTACACTTTCATCTCCTTCGGCTGTTTCTGTTTCTCTGAAAGAAAAACAAATCCAAAATTGCGGCGAACCTAAAAGTTTCTGAAGTCAAGAGTCACTGAAAAAACTGTGTGGAAAACAATCATATAAGAGGAAGGTTTTGTCTGGAAAGATGAAAGGAAACAAACGGAGAAACTAAGCGGCGAAAGAGGTAAAGACCAGAAGAATAGATTTGGAACGCTGAACTTAAAAAGACAATAATGACATAAAGGAAGCGAATGCGGCTAAAACGGATTCTACGTACATACATACATATATACTTATGTATTTCTGGAAGGCGGAACTCCGAGAAAAAAACGGACTTCAAACGGATACCTAAACGCTGATGTGTACTATGAATACTCGGTTGCTGCAACTCCTACTTAAGCAATAACGACTCCAAAATCCTACCAAAGGGAAAAAGTCAGAAACGACACAGCCGAGCAAAACATATCTTTTCCAAAATGTTCTGAGGTAAAAAAGCGATTTTTCGGGAGCGCATGCAAAATAAAAGAAGCTAATGCCTCGGAAGGCAGATATAATAATAATAATAAAACGTATTTATTAGGGCGAGATATGGCAGCTAATAACTTTCTTCGATCGGTATTCAGTCACGTAGTCAGAAAGTCGCCTTTGATATCATTTTCATTTATAATAGTTATTTAAGATATACTGAAATTGTTCACGGGAAGCTATTCAATAATACCTTTCAGGATCTACTAGCAGTCAGCTTTAATATAAATGAATATCAACGACACACAATATATAGTAATTCGCCCTACGTCTTTTCTATTTTCATCCTAATCGGAGACAGATGATCTGAATAATGAAAACTCCGCAGCATATTTACTTGGTAAGTCAGCTGAAACCGAAAACTTGTTTTTGCACTTTTTTTAGCTTCCGGTAAATCAACTCCAATTCTTTTTTGAGACGGCTCCGGGCAATAGCGATCAACCGGACGATAGAGGGATATTTTCAGTTGATCTTTTTTTTCCCAAAATTCAGAAAACCTTGACCATAAATTAAATTTACGATCATAACTACAGTACCTATCACAACCTCCATACCACTGTAAGTACCATACTACGTATTTGAAACAAAAATACATGCCGTACTCCAATTCCAAAATTCATTCTTCAACAATTAACATCTACGATATTACCAATATACTTAGGAAACATTTTCTCTGTTGAAGTCTAAGAAAAAAATATATATAAAGTGCATTACACGTTTGCCTTTTCCTCATTGATTTGTATGCATTTCGGCATTCCTCTTGTCTCTCATGATATGTTTAATATACGTTGGAATTGGATTCTAATATTTCCCCAAGGATGGGTGCATTAGTATCAGCCCTGCTAAAAAGTAGTATCTCGGAGGTACAAAAAGTTTGGGGGCACCAGGAGTAAGCGCCGATGTTGTAAGAGAAAACCGCGTTAAATGAGACCACTTGCGTCGAAAACACTAATAAATATTTGCAAACACAGAAAGGGGGCTGGCCGCATGAAAGTTTCAAGGAAAAAAGGAACACGCAAATCGAGAGGAGAGAAAACTGGAATCCTCAGGGATCGCTTCAGGGAATAAACACTTCTAAAGAATAGTCTGAAAGCATAGGAGCCGGAATACACCGCAATGGATAAACCTCAAAACCATTCGGCTCGTCTTAAAATGGCACCGCCCTAATTTTCGGGAGCCAAACCAAAGAAATGCGAGATTCCCAGACGCAAACCCATTCAGGATCTGGTAAGTGGAGTCTTTTGTTCGCGGAGAATTTCTCATCGGTCCAGAAGTTCCGAAGCTCTCCGGAGGGGAAAATTTACGGCCCGCTATGAATCATTGCGAAATGGATAAGTACGGGAGGAAAAACTTCCTCCCGCAGGAGCATACGCGACCTGAAAATTGAAAATGAATTGCACCGAGGCGAGAATGGAAACTGGATAAGCGTTCAAAAAAAAGGCCTTTCCTGGCTCAGCTTTTAACAGTGATGTGGAAAAGATCCCGGAAAGGTTTCGGATTGTCTCGAAAATCGAATTCTCAAAAAAAAAAATCGAGAGGAAATGCTTAATGTCGGTCAAAACTTTTCGGTCATTTTCCTGACTGCGATAAGCCCATTCCCGGGCAAATATACGTTCGCCATTTATTCTGCGATGTTGGGCCCAATTGAGCCGCACTATCAGCTAACCTCTTAAGTTGACTCAATATTTCTACAAAATTAATGAAAAAGGAAAGATGAGAAAATACTGGTATCTTCGCTACTGATCGTCGACAATGGAAATTCCCAAGTTGCCGGAAATTCCCAAGTTGCCGGAAATTCCCAAGTTGCCGGAAATACCCACGGAGAAGGGGATGAAGATATACCCACGAAAACACAGTGAAATAAAACATAGAATACACTTCAGTAAGATAAATACAGAGTGGTACAAAGTAAAACAAAATACAATGATAAAAATATACGAAAAAGTGGAAAAAAGTAAAATAAAATCATAACGTACATAAATGGAATACATTCCTAATTAACAATTTTTACATGAGAATTAGACGTAACAATACGTGGTTTCTCCCAGATAGTCTAGTGGGTAGCGCGTTCACCTTTGTTGAAAGTGGTTCCCACGGTTCCCGGTGGGGATCCATATGAACGAAATGACCTCAGCTGTTGAAACACTTCTAAAAATACGATTACTTACGATAGTTTACTATAAAAAGCTATAAGTTACATTCAATCGTAAAAAAAGTCATTTAAGCTTAAATAAAATAAACCAATTAAATACACATATACGGAATCTACAAAATCGGCCTCGAATTCGTGGTAGTTTTCCATCATGAAAGAAGTCTTCTCCCTAATATATATGTATACCATACTTTTGAAATACATCTCTACCTGATGAGGACTCAAGGGATCGAAACCATGGTCGTAGAATAAACTTTCTGTGGTAAAGGTGAAGGCTCATTTTTCATTTTTATTCGTGAAAGGCATATGGATTACTATGCAAGAGCTTAGTGATAATGTAAATAAAATTAAGCCAGAAAAATAAATTAAGTAGTGTAAGGTAACAGAAAACGTGATAAAACTGTAAAATTTAAAAAGCATAATTTTGTGTATAAACTGCTAAGTAATCAAATATAGAACATAAAGATAAGCACTTTGGGAAAATACGTCCAAAATCGTCTTTTAAGCCTTTTGGCAAATGACTGATGCATCCAATCAGAAGTATACTTTCACCGATAAGATATGGTTAGCTTACAAAGTGCATTCTTGCCCAGGGGCATTTCAAAGCTCGGTTTCCAAATATCCAGACGGATTTCAGCTTCAGCTGAGCCTAAAAATTTCTCCACTTTTGGAACCCTAAATTATCAAGAGTCACTGAGGAAACTGTGTGGAAAACAATCATATAAGAGGAAGGTTTTGTCTGGAAAGATGAAAGGAAACAAACGGAGAAACTAAGCGGCGAAAGAGGTAAAGACNATCGGATTTCAGCTTCAGCTGAGCCTAAAAATTTCTCCACTTTTGGAACCCTAAATTAGAGCCTGTAAAACAAGTACGAAACCCTGAGGCGACGGTGACCGACCTTTCACTCCGACGGGCCGAGTTTCACGAACAAAACACAACTGGGTTACGTAAGGAAAAATACGATTACTTCTCGAGGGAAAATGACTTTGTGGGTCAGAATGGTAATATTTACAATCGGAATACCTTTTTGGGAGGAGTAATTGCCTCCTGCGAACCCACTTGGTAAAGCATGACGAAATGGGTTTATCTCCAACCGGAAATTATATCCATATATTCAGCACGGCCTAACGAGAAAGAAAACGAAAATTCCGATTTTATTCCACTTAAATTCGATACTATATCAAATAGAGAGTTTCGAATTTTACCAGCTTAAAATATTATTTAATACTGAATCCCGTCCATCTGACCTCATTTCCCTCAAATTGGAGGATTGAAAACTGCTTCCCGGTATCTTAAAAAAAAGACTGATCAATATAAGTGACGGCTATTATATTAATATCGATGTTAAGTCTGGAATATTTAATCAGAAATTACATTATTCATGCAGTCTTCCTAAGTATGTACACGCAAATCTCCCATTTTATTTCCCGTAAATCTTTTACGGTAAACATGAAGAGGATGAATGATGAATAAATAACATAGATTCCACCAAATAGAATGATATAGTACCTATAGATTACAGATGAGAACAAATCAATCACGTGGGAATTTTTTTCGGTGCTACAAAATCATCCACCAAATTACCAATGACCCGGGGCAGATTCAGCCAAACCATAATTTAACACAGCCGCTCCTAAAGAGAAAAGGATTTCTGAGGAAATTTTGAAAGATGGATGGACTGGAAATCGAATAAAAATACACTGACTTTACAAAATCCCTTTTCTATATTTATGCAATCTTGCTTTGAGATAAATTTTGTAATATCAGATAAGAGCTTTTAAAAATATGCCTCTCTTGCAGCCTGCTGAAACCTGTAATTTGGATTTAATTAATTCTTTCATCACCCAATACGTGTAGGTACTTCGCAACAGGTTCCATTTCTTTAGGCGCATGGAAATTTTACCAATGCATACATAAATCCAGTCATTTTTAGTCCACGCCAATCCGCTTTTACTCAAAATTATGTTAGAATGAAGGTAAAAAGTAGAAAATAAACTTTAATCCATGAAGTGCTATTGTGGTATTTGAATCTCCTCATAATTTCTTATTTTGAATGTATTTTTAAAATCCTCTTTTCTCTTCTGGCAATTATCAAAAAATACTTTTAAGTTCAGAACTTATGTCAGCGTCAAGAACTAGTAGGGTTTTATTACAGTCGTAACCAACAAATTAATAGCTTTTCCAAGAAATTTCGATTAAATTAGCTATCAAAAGTTCAAAAATTTAAAAAAAACTCTCTAACTAGGATTCCTCGAACTTCCATTGCCTGACCTGAATAGGACTGAACGGATACAAAATTGGGTTCATGAAATTGGGATTGTGCACGACTAATACTACAAAAGCAGCATTTAAAATATTCGCAAGCAAAATAAAATAGCCCATGGAGTTTTTTCTTTCAAAGCGTAACGGAACAATAGTGGACCTTTTCCTAGCAGATTTCCCCAAGAAAAATTGAATGGGTGCCATGCCTAGCAGACTTCATTCACAGTCTAGTTAATACCTAACAATTCAATTTGCTAGAGTTTCTAATCCCCGAGTTTCGGGAGCATTAACTTCACGGCAGAGTAGAAGTAGTTCTTCGACGGTGGGCGTAGTAGCAAATCTAATTCTGGGTTACTCTATGATAAATAGAAATTAAGGTCCATGAAATTCAGCCCGAGAAGAACGAGAAAACAAAGCAATTATACGGATCGAATTATAACAGTCACTAAACTTAAAGATAACGAAGTGAGAAAAACATTGTTTCTACTCAAATGTCTTCACCGATCATTTCGCTGGAATCCAAAACACGTGATAAACTAAACTATGTTAGGGAGACACCGGATCGAGCGAAAACAAACAGAACTATTACTACGTTTACTTTAATTTTAGCTCTTCTTCTGTGGCCGTAAACCTTTTTAATGAAAACTAACGCGAGTGCCAAGATAGAGACATAGAAGAAGAATGCTTTAAGCTCTTACGCCAACCCGTCGAAAAAACAACAGAATTACCAGCTCGAGCGTAATCCGAGATAAGGCACGCACAGATAGCGCGCGAAATTCCTTGACGCCAAGCATACAGAAAAGTTCAAGTGCAAGCAATTGTGACCTGAACTCCTCGTGCGGCCTAGCAAGCAGCTGAGGTCACTGGTGGGCCTCTATCGGACCAGTAGATGATTTGGACGAGAGAGGTCAAAAGTGTCGGAAGGGGAGCAGGAAAATATCGTCATGAATTCTATGGTTAAACCGATATGGGATAGCTCACGGAGAGTTAAGTTGAGAATTGACAAGAATGAATGTTAAAATGTTATGAATGAGCGAAGATGTCACCTGAAGAAATGTCATTTTGAACAGAGCCTATGCTATGCTACGTCCGGGTGGGATGCAACTGTAGCGTAGCCAACCATTATTATTATTACAATAGCATTATTAGTTACTTTCTCTGTGATAAACCCGACTCACCTAGAAAAGTTTATAATGTGAAATTTACGATTGACAAGCATTTAGAGGAAAGAATTACGGATAACTCAATACGAGAAAGGAATATTTGTGCAGTGGATTTAATCGAAGCATGGCAATCGATAAAAGATTTTATTAGTACCGAGAATAAAGCCTCATCAGGTTTTTTAATATATTTCCACCAGATATTTGATCAGAGTCTTTCCTAATTTACAAATAGGTTTGCGTGTTTTATTGACATTTAGAGGGGGACTGTTGCTGCTAAGATAATGATAATCAAAAGCACTGTGGACTAATACTCATCGTGACCATTCACTATGTCAGCATCAGAAATATGCATAACTAATTGATACTGATGTTTTGTGACCAATGTGAGCTAAGGAACGACGTCATAAAACACTTTTTTTTTAAGTAATAAAAATAATTTTTAGCTGCAAATCAGGAAATGTACGGTTTTGGTATTTAATTTTAAGGGACGGAAATTATGTCGCACCCGGGCGGCAGATAGGCTCTGATTGTGAACAAAAGATAAAATCTTCGTAGATTTCTATAGAATTTGGAAGCTATCAGCGGCTAATGTCCCCACTAAGGTAGCATCTTCAGGTGAGGTTATGCTACCACGCAAAGTAAAAACTATCGAAACTATATAGTCCCTTACTACTTATTCAGTGGAAATCTACGTAGTTTAAATCGTTGATACAAGAACGCTAAACCTTAAGCTGAATGTTAGAGATAAACGAACAAAAGTTTCACAAGTAGTTACTGAATGCTTCAATTGCCCATAAACGTCATAATAATGAAACTCATCAACTTAATTAAAATAATTTCCATGAATTCAGAATATTCAAATATGTACAATTTATGATCGCTAATTCAGCAATGCAAAGGAATACGGCATTTCATTCACATATATACAAGAGCCTCCTGCCTCCCGGTAGGGTCATCCGCCCTTTAATTCCCAGATGAACGATCTCTCCCTTATCTCTGTGACGTATTTCACTCTTGATATCATCCAACAATTTTTGTCTTTGTCCTCCCAATTATCTTTCCCCTTGGATTCGACCTTCAATTTACCATCTTTAGCAATCCACCCTCTTAATAGATTAATTAGCCCACCTATTTCCTCCGCCTACGTTTTATTTCTTCAATTAAATCACTTCATCTCCAGCACTTCCTCGTCTTTTTTTCTATTAACACTCCTAACTACGCCACCAATCTCAAAGGCCTCCAACCTTAAAATATCCCCCTTTTTCAATTCCCATCCTTAAAATCCATTTTGTAAGACAATCGAGTCAAAGGATTTTCCTAGTCTCACGTCCAATAATCTTTTCAAGACCCTTCGTCATTATGACCCTTCTTTTCATGAAAACCTCCTTAGCTAATTCTTATCTTTTATTAGGCTTCCTCTTTAAGGTACATGAAATCGCCAGAATATGCAAACATAGAAAATTGAATCTGATGTGACCTATACGATAATTTTCAACATTGCGTATTCCATTCACATTAAGAGTATGTTACTTTTATCTATGTAGCGCGTTGAACAAATACCTACTTTAGCTTCCTTTCATCACTCTAATGTTTTTCTTTACGAATGAAGGAAATCGTTACTTAAAATTTATTTATAAAGTCATAACATAATAATGTTTAACCAAGTATCATAAATCAAGCAACACCGTGAAACAACGCACCAGCCACGGATCGGGAAATCGATTGCGGAATCGAGTGAAGCAGAATTCCGGGAAAATATTGAAAGATGTGCGAAAGAGGTGCCGAAGTCTTATATTATTCTCAGCGTGCGATATTAGCGCCGTGATAAACAGTTTCCAGTGTGCTAAAGGAGGCGAAAAAGTGAGTCGAAGCGCTCGCCGTCCTTTCAGTAAAGAAAACCGTCGCAAAATGGGTCTCGCCATGAGAGGTCGCCCGCCACTACTCTTACATAATGGAGATGAAATATTAAAGGCAAGCCGTCGCTTTGTAAATGAGGCATTCATTGCTTACGGCTGAGATTTCCGCCGAATTTATGAACAAATGAGCGTTCATGAACCCAAATTAAAGGTTATCCGTATCGCGAGCTATCATGAAAACTGTAAGGACAAGTAAATCGTTAGCTCTCTTGTACGGGTAAGAAAATTTTCTTCCGATCTTCTGTAAGTACGTAAATCGTATTTTAAGGACTGGATGGATTCCGAGGCGAAAAAGCGAATAAATTTTAAAATTTAAAAAAATTGTTCTCTTCTACGATTAATATCCTTCAGCTGCAATAGTATGGGACTCTGGAATGGTATCATACTACAACTGAGTAACTTGTTATTGTAAGAGAAACAAAGAGCTGTGAGAATTTTAGATGAGGGCTCTGAGTTTCATCAGTATATCTTCAACATTTACACTTTAAACTAACACATTCGAACAAATAAATTGAAAATAACACATTCTTACATTTCAGCGTGTATTTTTTCGACCTTAAAAAGGCAGTTACCATACTTCAAGGATAATTAGTGATAAAAAGTAATACAAAGGCAGCATAGTAAAATAATGCAAAAAAGGATTTTGCAATGAAGGTAAAAATTAAATTTTATTTTGAATTAAACAGCATCATAAAACCAAATTAAATTATCATGGAGTTTCCTTCAATGTAAACGCTAGCTTCTCATTATAAAATTGTAGCCAAAAGCAATAACCTTAAAACTGCGCAGAAAAATAGGTAAAGTACTTGCTATTATATCAGCATAAATTCTCTACAGTCATTATAAGAAACACGGAGGCAAATATGGTCTATTTTTTATTATTTGCAGTATATCGTAACAGGTTCTTTCATACAAGAAGCAGTGAGGGAGGTAATGAGGCCTTATTTCATGAATGATAAAGTACTATAATACCAGTTACCTTCGAGGACAGTGCAGTAAGTAAATAACAATACCCTCAGGAGAATGACGGTAATTAATTTCAACGGGAAAATATATTACGATGCAATTAAAATACATTCAATTTTTTTCGGAAACATAGTTAAACGTGCTATAAATGTCTGCGTATAAATATAATCTTGAATTATAAAATCCTCTAAATATTTCACTTCTGTTACTCCTGAAAGTCATCTTTCTAAACTGAAATAGTTTCAATTAAAAATATCGGGTTCATTGCCTAAATACACGCTTACTTTTCCATTTGATTGAGTAACATAAGCCAGGGAGTGTAGAAGAAGTCGGAAACGTAAAATTTATATTTATTTGCGCAGAAACATGGATCCGTAAAAAGGTCCCCTGAGTCACAACGGACTCGTCAGGAGATAACCTGATTGGATGTGAGAAGAAACTAAATCACAACTAAAAAAAAACATTTTGTAATCTTAAGTTTTACCTTCCTTATGCTCCTCCAACCCCGTAAAAAGAATTGGTAACTTATTAAAAGGATGTGGTATCACATATTCTAACATCCTGTTCCCACGGTTATTTATGTATTTCGGAACAAAATACCAAATTATACAAGTAATATTAATATAATAATAATGACGACTTTATTAGGAGAGTTTTGGTCTTAGGAGACCACTCTTACGATTATGTATCTTATTGCATTCCATTGAAGTTGGTTAACATAATCTCATAAAGAGGAGAATGCGTTCAATGTCTTATCTCAAAAGGAGAAAATATCTGAAGATTTAATCACAAAAGTAGATAAGTTGAAGTTTAATATATTTCAATACCCCTTAATCCTGAATTTAAAAAAAAGGAGAGAACGAAAAAAGTTAATATTACTGACGTCGGAGATTCTGCTATAATAAATAGCACAATTGCAAGGCAACTTCTTTTAGAATTTCTCTAAAATATAGGAAAAGCTAATACATCGCTGAGAATTAAAGGAATCCCGATGAGCAAACAAAAAATATTCGACCGAAAATCGATTAATTAAAAATTCCAAATTGGTCCGATAAAACTACGATCCCTTTAGGGTAGGAAAACAAACTGGTATCCAATTATCCCCACTGAGCTGATGCATTTAAAATAAAATGTATTCACTGAACAGGTGCTTTCCATAAAACAAATTCTCCGCAATAAAACTACATAACTTTCAATTATTCGTTGAAATTGAAAAGCTGAGAGATAAACAGCCGTAGAGATTTTAATTTGCGGAGCGGAAGCAACTACTTCGAATGACGAACTCACAAAGATGGGTCTGTGGATTCGTGAGCAAAGAGAGAGGAATAAGAAAGGGGAGATTTATTTGGCCAGAAAACAAACAACCGCTTGATCCCGGGAGAGAAAAGTGTTCTTGATCGCCTGAGTTTTACTGCGGGAGAGGAATGAGGACGAAGATATTTCCCCAAGAGAGGATTTCCAGGAGGAGGAGTAAGAGAAGCAGATAGGCCAACCCTTGGGACCCTCACGAAGATAAAAGAGCCGAAAAGGAATCCTTCGTTCCTTAACCTCTCTATTCAAACTCCATTCCCATACACCGTATTTTCGCATGGCGGTATTTCTTCATCTTACTCTTCAATAAAATACGTGAGCTTCCAAAAATATATCTTCCCGAATTCTTTCCCGCAGGAGTAGGGATTTGAAATCCTTTCCGTAATGTAAACAGTGCAGGACATTTCAAGTTATAATTCTTAACAGTCACATTAAAAAAAGTTAACATGGTTGAAAGAATACTACCCAGGTATTATTGTATAACTATATAAATAATAATATTATAGTATTATTAATATCACTATAATAATATAATATTACTGTATTTTAATATTATTGTATAGTATGCCTGAAGATGTATTCTTTTGCGAAATTAAAAATTATACACAAATGTTCTCCAAACCGCTCCTCTCCAATAAGTAACGCTGCATCTCAATGACAATGGACAGAGTCTGACTGCTAGCAAATACAACCAACAAAAGATACTTATGATTAACGCTATTTAATGGCATTCAACTCAATATTTGGCGTATTTTTTTCCGATAAATGGGAGATATTTTTATCCCACATTACTAAGTTTACATCTTTCGTCCCTTAAAAAATTCGCGCTGTCCATTTTGAAAGCCACAGCAAAATACCGAAGTACAACTACCGGATGCCAATGGCACATATACTGTGGTGCATATATTACATATACTGAGTTGTGGATAAATACCTGTGATTCCCGAACATGTGAATTTGATTGGTGAATGTTTGAGTTTTAGATTTGGAGGGAAAACTCCCCCTAATTCCTTGACTGACACAGAATGCAGCTAATTCTTTAGTAAACATAATCTGAGATACAGTGCATCAAGAAAAAAAGAGCAATTGCACAGTATTATTCGCATGTTTCTCAATTCGTCGAGATTCGCTTGTATCATGTTCATTATCAAAGTGACAACTCTGTCTCTTAAAACCAGAAATTGACTAAATTGACAAAATCTTGGCATGTCCATCCTAGCCCACTAAGCCTTTCTCTTCTGATTTGTTTCCTTAATCCTTTCCTCAATTGAATGAATATTCTATCACTCCTTGACCGTAAGATTTTCCAGCGGCGAATGGTGTCATTGTGAAGACGAAGACGTGGCGGCAAGAATGCGATAGGGGAATCATTAAAAAGATGGTAATCAACCAAAGAAAGAGAAGTACTAAATGACAAAACAAACCAAATGAGTAGCTCTTAAATGAACATTCAGACTTCACATCATACCATCATGCCTCTTCTTTGCATTCTCCTATTATATTTTTTCTAGTCACGCAAAACCAGGGAAGCAAGATATTGAAAAAAATCCAGAGAGATATTCACATTACAGTTCGCCAATAAGCACTGGCGACTCGCGGGGTACAAATCTAGTAAATCTAAAATCTAACTTGTACAATTATGGGCACACATAATGAACACGACACTTAGTAACTAATTAATGATACACTCTGGCCACAGGGAATGTTCACTTTTGATTAACTAACTGATAAATATTCCACTGGTTCACAATAGTACTTTACAGAAATAACATATAACTGAAAATAGAATCAAAACACAAAAAGCCTACTCAGCCTTGAATATGTATGAATATTTACCATAGAAGTCAACCTGCAAAATTCCAAAAGTTCGTACTTTAAGGCTGTAATACCTGTTGAGTAGATGTCCCGTTACTATAAAGAATTTAGATAAAAACACAGATCATCGAGAGTGAATCCTCGTGCTGCGTAAGGGATTGCGGAATCCTTGCACCACGATGTCGAGAACGATCGTTCTCCAATGAAACATTGTTTCACTTCTCTACAGGAATCTCCTTCGAAAGGTCTCCCACAAAGAGAGACTTTTCCGCAACAAAATTTGGAAATCTTTCGAAATTTTTTACGTACATTCGAAAACATTTTGTCAAGAGGATAGGTTGATGTTTCCTTGCCAGATATCCTTGTAGATTGGCGGCACGTAGTAAAATGTTTCCGTGGAGCGGCACAATTTGTTGCTGTGTTTGTGTAAGCATACCTGCGCACGCCCTTCCTACTTTTTGTACTCTCGTTCAATCCACTGATTTTCCAGAACGAAAAGGCCTATCAATGAGATTAGTTGCATGCAATTTTCTACTTTCGCATCACATACTCCCCCCGTTTAAGTGGTCACCTCCTCTCCAATCACGACACACAAAATCACAGTTATCTGGATTAAAGCTTTCGAAAGGACGTTATGCGTGCTGCGGCGAGACCGAATTGGACGAAAGGGACGAGGACGCAACAGCCGCAAAACAAGAGCATACGGGAAATATGGATGGGAATTCGTTTATAGCATCACGTGCGCAACATTGATTTCTGCATTGTTCACAGTCTGCTGCGGTACGTGTTTGGTTCCCCTCCGCAACAAAAATAAACAGTTCCCTTTCGTTCATTTCCGATATATATCGATAAAGACAACGATAAAGGTATAAAGTTTCCACTCGTGCGGTTTTCGGAAATTCGATTCAGATGGTCGATTTATCCGCGTGGCTGAATTTTCGACATTCTGATATATATTTACTGCAGGAAACTTTGAGTGTAAACGCAAAAATCAAAGAGTTCTGCGTTCGTAATCATTAAATATTAGCATGAGTAATGAATTTCACTGGAAAAGCTCGAAATAATTTTTATCGTGATTTTTATTTTAAATAGCTCCGTAGTAAATAGCCATTCTCTTATGTGTTTCGAATACTTTCAGAAGGTTATCTGTTCATCGAATCAAATTAGAAGGAGATCTCTTTTCTACGTAACTGCTTCAGCTAGCAATAGTTTCGCTTTATTTTCTTTCAGAGAGTTTTATTTTGGGCGCTACAGTTGGGGAGAATTAAACCTATATTATAAGCAAGTTGAAAAGAATATGAATTATTTAAACTATCAAAGTAACCTAAATAAATTACACGTAACGTATTTTTATTAATTATTTATTTAAATTCATTGAATAGTTAAATTGAATGTAATATAATATGATTCCACTTATTTTTTAAAATAGCTAATTGATCAACTTATTACGTCTACGTAATCTAAAATTTGTTATGCATATTACATTCAAATTTAATTTTAAACAGATTATCATCAACCTAATTAATAATCCACATCGTGCGATGTTATGAAAAGATATTAAAATAATAATATTGAATTCAGTAAAGAATAATATAATAGTTATAATTAACTAATTTACATTGATTAATCGCATAAAGTTCCTCTCTTATCCTAACGCCGGTTGGACGAATTAGTTTAACCCACATAAACGCCACAAAACCGCCAGCGTAAAAACTTATTCCCTCCTAGCATTTCTAGCAAAGAGAGCAAAATGCGCGAAGTACTACACTGCGGGGTACACTTAATTAGAGAAAAGAGATAGATAGAAGGAGATATCCCTCCTTATTTACACATAAAATTAGCCCATTACAGGCAATCAACCCTAAGAAACGTGTGTTAAGGATGGAGAGCGAAAATTAAGAGAGGAAAAAATAAAAGGGGTAAAGAATGGAGTACGTTGGTAAGAAGCCATACATCATCAAGAGAACATGTGCCACAGAAGGAGCCATTGTGGTGCCCATGAAAAAAGAACGTATTTTTCCAAGGTTAGCAGAGAGGTAGAAAATCCAGTTCGAGTTAGATACGCAAAATCCTATTGAAGGAGATCAGTGCGATATTTCATAGCTAAGCAAATACTCGGAGCTCAGTTTCTGTGGAGAGAGGGTTAAGAGATGATAAGGGAATATTTTAAGGTATTTGCGATGGACTCATGACAGGAATAAATAACTCGAATTTATTCATAATTCCCTCCTTGCTGCGCATACTTCATTTCATATATCATTCACTGACTCTTAGCCATGGTAATATTTATTTTTAGCATTATCAAAGACGAACTTAGGAGTTATTAAATAGGCTTACGTGTTTTAAATAGACTGCGGTGAATTAACAGGGCTCAATAATGAATTGAACCAAAAATAAACAAACTAAAAATCCTTTGCAAAAACATCATTAATTTTTTTCCAGCTTGAAACGTTTGACCATCCTGATATAGCCAAAGGGACTTTTTAGCTGGTGTTTAGTCTATACCAGCTTACCAGTCTACCTTTCGCGGCACTGTATTTTAATTCTGATTTTTGTGATCTTGTTCGATAAATATGATTGAATACATCTGATAAAAACCACCATATCTTAAGTTGACTTGAACCCTTTTAACTTTCCATGAGATCTATTAACTCTCTCCCTTGAAGTACATGAGTTAGTAAAAATGTGAAACATTTTCAATAATCGTTTCGACAATTCGCTATCCACCATAAGCTCATCATTCATCGATCTCCGTATCTTAACACACTTCTTGGTCGGGCGTATTCTATAGCTACAAATGAGAACGTTCTTAGTGGACTTTTGATGTACGCCACACAGTGCGTGGACACAATAATTGAACAGCTAAAATTAAACCTGCTAATTATTAAATCCAAATGAAGGTTCCGAAAACGAAAAAAAAATAAACAACTTTTCTTGAGTTATGTATTCAAATAACTACATTAAGAAAATACTTTTTTATATTTTGTACATCAGATGCGATACACTAGATATTGACTCTTTTTTTATCAATTATCGTGTTTTTAATAATTAAGTACTAACAGGAGACGAAAGGACACAAAAGATAGATTGCAAATTTATAATTTTTTATGTTAGAAGTCTAGTTTGACACGTGTTTTTATTTATTCCCTTTAACTTACAATTAACCGTTCATACTTGGATATACAGTTTGAACTGGCACTACCTAATAGTTTGAAAAATATTTCATTTATAAAAGTTGTCGCTAAGAATTTAAAGCTAAATTATAATTTATCTATAATCTATAGATGTAGATTATAGATTAATTAACTCGCTCCAGGAGAGAAGATCTGATAGATAAGGTAAAGTGTTAATACACCCACTGTCATGCACCACTGGCGGCTTGCGGGGTACAAATCTAAATTTAGATTTGCAAGACACGGAGCGACCGTAAGTAAGGAAATATGACACAAAATCATCAGCTTTGCAGCTTAGTGTGGGAATCTTTCTGTTGAGTATTTAGCCAGAAACTGCTTTAAACATCATACCTTCCTTTAATAGCTATCGAAAACATTGAAAAGAAAATGAATTTTACTATGCAAGATAGAGGGTGGGTCGAAGAAGGAGTGGGTTAGTTTTCCTCCGCTTTCTTCATTGAACCTAAAAGGAAAAAGTCCACGTGCGTGCAGCTCAATGACCTAATGAATGAGACTTTAATTGGCATTCAAAAAGGAGCTACCGCGATGAATATCATTACTCGGCATCACTCTTACTTCTGTAGCCTTCATGTCATCGTAGCCATGAACAAGACTGAAAAATGAAAGATAAGTTTTTCTTTATCCTGTACCTAAGGGCAAATGAAATTAATTCCATACATCAATATGTGGTAGCAGGAACGGTGCCGAGGCACCTCCATCAAATTGAATTACAACCAGAAAACCAAATCTGCGACGAGAAAATATGCGAAAAAAGGGTCTAGTAAGCGATGGAACGATAAGAATGAAGCTTTATTGCTATTAAAAGAAAAATGACGAAATGAACGAGCGAAAAGAGTGAGTTAGAAAAAATAAAAGATGCAGATCTAGTATTCATGTCATTGGGTGAATGGACCCGTATTCCATTTGGGAAACCCCAAAGCGCCCCACGGATATTCGCGAACTTTTGGCAACTCCCCGCGTTTTTCTAAACCTTTAATGGGTTTTGTTCCGCCGTAAAATGTCGGCCCAGTTACGTCTGCCAAGGTAATTCGGATCGCACATCCCTTGGCGATTTTTCGAGAAAATCGCGGTGGGGAAAAATGAACGTAAAAGGGAGGTGTAGAAAGAGCTGCGGGTTGGGTGAGACGCAAATCATGAATGAGTGCCCTCAACGGATTGAGACGTTAAGTCGCGGAGTGGTTCTTACATCCAAAGCGGGGTACTAAATAAAATCGCTGCAAATGGAGACGAAGGATAAAGTGTCACGAAGCTCGGCTGTGACTAAAACGGACCATTTTGCTTCTTGTGCGAATAACGTACGGTCCACGGATGAAGACACGCTCGGAAATATTTTATGTGCTAAAATTCGACTACGCTGCAACGCCAACTGATTTGTTAAGAATGAAACGAGGGCACGGTTGAGGAAATAACATAGATATTTCGAAATTAGGAGCGAGATAAATTTAAGACTATCTAGATCTATTGCGAAGGGAACCGAAGGAGGTGGATCCGACGGAGAGAGAAGGAAGTCTACCAGGAACCAACGATAGATAACTGGTTAGACTGAAGTCGTTCCGTGATGCAGGCGAGCCTGGCGGTTTCCTAGGGCTCGGGAGTTTAAGGGGTGGACGATGTTGATCGTTGGTCAAAGTTTCGCAGTCGCTCAGAAATTTCGTCAATGGACAAGAAGAGTATTCGTTCTGGTGTCAAAAATTATTTGGAAATGATAACTAGTCAACGAAATTAGTCAAAAATCATAAGAACGGTCCTATCAGGAATCATATGTAAATGAAATCGTTAATATGGAAATTATTTATTAATAAATCGATCGAATACGAAAGATATTACTGATCGTGGGTTGTTACGGTGCATTTGTCTTTAATCTATTTGATTAATTTTTACAGCCATAGCGGAAATAAGTAAACGAAATCACCACGATAACATATTTTTACGACATTATCACTATTTACTTGTAAGCGTAATTCAAAAATAAAGAAATCATTTGTGAAATAGATTTTAAGAATATCTACATGGAACGGGCACCTGAATGACTTCCTACCAGAGGCGCCAATCTAGCTCAGGCCGATCCTGTCGAGGACCATACGAAAATGGGAGAGATATATGCGTTAAGGAGCCTTCTGTAGAAACATTTTTAGGCGTAAATTTGTATTCAAAACCTAATTCTTTCTACATTTCAGTCTTGTCCCTTCCATCCTTAGAAAATAGGAGGAAAATGCTGAGTCTAAATTTCTTGAGAGTCGGATATGGAATAAAGGAGTTATATAATAAGAGGGGATATATATCTTAATCTAGTCTTACAAACTTAATAAAAAATATCGTTCTTCAAATACCAAAAGGGATGAGTAGGCAGATTAAAAATATATCTTGTGATTTATTTGAGTCAAGACTTACGCATAAACATCATAATATTCTGAAACCAAATATACTGGAAAAGAGAATACATACCCACAGTGCTTATGACTGCGATACATTTTGAGAGTTAAATCTCACGTTCCCCAACGTCAAAATAAAACTAAAATATAGCTTTTATTTCACAATTGAGCAACAATACATCTTGTCCGAGTCAGACGGATGCAGAGCCTTAGGAAAAAAGAAAGTCGAAGTTTTCTGTACCTTTTTGGCAACATTTTCGATGTGAATTGAGACGAGAGGGTTGGATTGCGATCGCATTTATGTGGGCCGTTGACCAGACCTTTTATGGAAGCGATCGGAATTACGATCGGCGATTCGTTTAAGTTTGGGCGTAGTCGAAAATTTATTTCGCTTGTTCCTTTATTCATGATTGAGGTATAAGAATGGAATGAACTGCGTAAAAAGTCAGATGATAGCGGGAGAATTGAGGATACAGAATACCTCCGGCAAAAACTCTCCTGGTATCAAGATATCGCTCGGGAAAACGCGGAGGAATATGCAGGCACGTAATAGCGGTATCATGAAAACGAAAAGAGAACGATAGTATTATGATAACATATGCGAAAACGAGTGTTATGGAATTTCAATAGACCGCATGTTTTAACTTATTGAATAAGTTGCATAAAGCTCAGTGACCATTCTATAAAAAATTAATGGAGGTATAACAGTAGTTTCCTGGAAAATTCATTACTTAATATCCTATGTATGGATTTTAAACACAAAGTAATTACTTATCAGTAGAAACTAAAGTTCGATGAAAATAAGAGTATTCGAAATTATAAGGGGTATGCAGCTCCTTCATTACATGAATGAACGAACAATCTTCAAATTTCAAACAAATTCGTACCTTCTACTTTACCATAAAGGTGCACAACCTCCTTAAAGTCATTTAATCTGTATAAAATAACTATCTTTAAAAGAATCACTAATTTGAGCAAAACATAAATCCAACTTTACTCAATAGTTCACGCTTATAAATGAAAGAAATTATAAGAGAAAACGATACATAATAGGAAAAATATAAAGACGCTAAAAAATTCTCAATTTAAAACCAAACAAATTAAGATAAACGGACTCCCTAGCAGGAAACGTTTCTTATAGCAATAAATGTTTCATTCCCTAATTAATTTTCGTAATAGAATCAAAATTACAGAGCGACTTGAAAATTCCCAAAAACGAGGGGCGTTTCGAAAGGCATCACAGTCATTCACCTCGTTCGAAAATACCTCTCCATTAGAATTAACTTTATAGCACCTGGTGGCGGCTTAAAAATAAACTAACCACCGCTGTAAACAGCGGCGTCGAGCATTCATTGAGAAACACAAAGAGAAAGAGCTGTACAGAACAATTTCGTCCTCATCTAGAGCTCTTTCCATCCGCAAGATTATCCGAGATAATTTTTTCCATCCACAATGCACTTGGCGTTTCACAGAGAATATAACACTCCTAGATTACCACTAGCTGAGCCTAAAAAACACCGTTTCGGTCATCTGTGGCTTTAAAAGGGAAAAGCGAACTAATGAGACACTTTGAAGAAGAGGGGAGAAAGAGAAGAAATCACAGGCAGAAGTGGCGCTCTTGTGGAAGCCGTTGCAAGATTCATATGCCAACGCTCCCAGCTCGAGAACCGGTGGGAGCATTGAACTGCGTGTGGCTCGATAACACGCGAATGTTTTGAAGCACGAATACACGTGACCGCGTGGAGACATTATGCAGCCATTTATTGTTTTAAAATGCAATTTTTCTTAAGATATTAAATAAATACTAGGAAATTCGGGGTTCCCTCTAATTTTGGCGGAAGTACTTTTTATTCGAGCTCCCTCTATTTCATAAAAATCTGAAAGACTCAAGTTATTTTTAAGAATTCGATAATGATACTACTCAAGATGAAATGTGTGATGGTATAACGTGGTTCATCTCACCGTGTAACAAGAAAAAAGATTCATACATTTGTGAATCATTTTCTTCCTTCGCTAATATGGCTTCCTTAGCTAACAGCTCCATAATCTAAGAGCTCTACTAAATTATGAAACCGCCAAAATGTGAAAAAATATAAGAAATCATGCTTTGATCCGTTAAGTTTTATTGACAGAGCACCCTTAAACTCTTGTCGAAGTGGTCCCTAGCACCAATCCCAATTTTTGGGAGCCCCAATTTCTCAATTTAGATTTATGGCAGAAAGAGTATTAGGCCGAAAAATTAGCACTAATTTTCATCAGCAGCAGCAATTATCGTCACTACAGCCAGCCCCAGTCTCCTTGTTGTCTGTCCCACGTAATTCTGGGTCATGCATAATTTGGTTAAAAGAATATATTCACTCAGATAAGATTGACACCCTTCATAAATCGGGCATTTATCAGATTTCTTGCCCAGATTGTGACATGAAATACGTGGGATAGACAACAAGGAGACTTTTAACGAGATTTAAGGAACATTTGGGGCATTTTAAATCTGGGAGACTGAACAATTCTGCTGTAGCCAAACATATGGCTGATTTTAAACATAACATTTCCATTGATAATTTATCGCTTTTACACCAAGATAACTATAGACTTGATGCTTGGGAAAATTTATATATTTTTAAAAATAAAGACAATTTAATGAACAACGACTTAGATTTTGACAAAACCTTATTTTCTATCCTGGACAAGACCTAACGCGTTAGGCATTTCTTTTGTTTTCCCTAGTTCTGAGAAGGTTTCTTCCTTGAGATTCAGTCACATTTGTACCTTTGATGATGATGTTTCTGACATCGAAATGTACATTGTACTCGTGTTGTTTCTTTGATGGTGTTTGGTGTATGTGATGGGTGATATTATTTATAGCCATCAGCGGTTTTTCCTTTGATATGATATCATTTACAAGTTTACCAGGTTAAGGAAAATACTGCCGATATTTTACCAAAATACGTATCGTTTTTTTCGATATGCATAAGGACCGCTAAACTTCCACGGCTCCATTGTAGACGCTTTCCCGGGACGGCTTAAAGCAGTCGGTGGATATATAAAAAAAGAAAACGCGGAAACACTGATGCGCGGAACGGAATATTTTCAGAACTCTTTTCCAAGCGGATGAACGTGAGTGAAGAAAAAAGGGGGAAATCAGATTAATACCAGCCTGAGTTGGAAGGGAAACTACATCGGATATCCATTTAGCAATATTTCCTCGAACGGGGAAGATATTTTCCTCGCTATGGGATCGCGCACTGGAATAAGAACATCTTATTGTATCGGAGGCTTTGTTATTTCAATAGAGAAGCGATCCTAAGGGAACAAAAGGATGATTTAACATCGATGAAACTAAGCCGAGGGATTACACGATAACTTGTTGCAGGGGCATATATACCTACTAAAGTGGGTAGGTAAAGATCGGTTTTACGTCATTGTTTATCTTTCCTGAGATAAGGATTAAAAGATATGAAACACGTTAGACAATAGTCCTATGTGTATTCTTTGTCTTTGTCCAATGCCTAATATTTCCAGTCTTCTTGCAGAATAAGAACCCGGTGGCAAGTAAGCTTAGCAACACCGAGCTCCCAGATTTGAATCTTGTTTAGAACATGGCTGTTAATGCATGTAATCAAAGAGTTAACTGTTTAAGGATTAACGATTTAAGATAAACTAAGAATGTTATTATTGAGTAACATTGAGTAATAAGAACGTTATAATTTCCATAAACGATGGGGCATGATCCGTATTCTATACCAAACAAGTGATGAACTGATCAAAAACTGTACTGAATTGTTACTTATGGTAATTGAAACAATGGTAATTGTTGGTGGAGAGATTAGCAAATTATATCCACCGAGCCACAACCCCTTGAGACAAATACATGCGGCTCTTGAGTAATATCAAAGATAAATATATCACGATAATATATAGAATTGTAAACACGCAATCGTATTTTAACATTTTAGATTACATTTGTTTAACGAGTCTCGCAAAATGTCAATGCTCATAAATATATGTAATTCATAAGCAGAGCTGTTTTTACATTAAAATGGCCTTACAGGTAAACGTTTCGGACCACCATTAAACTTTGAATCGCGTTGAGGGACAGGTTACGCACTTTCCTCTAAAAACTTTAACGACTCCTTAACTACATAATACGAATCAGAAACGTAACAGAGAAGAAAAAAATAATACTGAAGCACATTCAGAATTTCCCGATAATATCATCAACAGAGAATTCTAAATGTATCATGAAGCTAGAAGACAAACTTTTGCTAGTCTACGGTTTTGCAAGCGGCCGAAACAACTTAAAAATGAACCAAATGATTGTTTGAGTTGGCGAGAGCAGCAAGCCCAGCAACTGATACTTGCCTCCTAATTCGCAAAAACCTACAGTTGTAGCCGGAAAAAGCAGATTTCGTTTTGGTTTGAGGGAGAAAAAGTTTAAGTTAGAAGACCTATCTTTAACAATTTCTACCATAGCCAAGAGAAAAGATGCCTGCCTCGCATTGAAGCGTACTGCCCACGGAACTCCGAAAGATTCGAACAATCGGGAAAGTAATTACGAAGAACAATTCGTGACGGAAATCCTTTAGAGAGCAGAACGAGATATAAAGCAAGGGAAAAAAATTCGATCGATATAAAGGAAAGCGTCGCAAAAGCCATCGCCCAGTGTCTTCATGACGGGGAAACAGACCGACCCTTTAAAAATCATCCTGTAGCAGCATTCCGTACCCTTTAACAACTGACATCAATATCGCTCCGAAGAATTTCACCTACAAGCGAAAGATAAGGGAGGAAAAGACTCGTGCAGAAAAAAGACTTGGAGGGAATTGTGAGAGTACTACTATACTTTTACCGGAAGAGTAATCTTTTGAGAAATTTTGGGCGAGTTTATGGAAGATTTGGAAAAATAGCAAATTAATCAAGGAAAGAAAGAGAACACAAAATATTTATAGGATGGAAAGAATTATGTCGGTTTTTCGGTTACTGTCGATTAATTGTTAATCAACGAGCCACTTTATGTAATGGTATCTGAAAGATGGCCATTCCATATTCACTTCTCGTGTTTATGCATGACTTCTTTACTATTTATATATTTATAGCATAATGATTAAAAATCTATATATAGCACAATTGCTCTAAAATACAAAATTATAACACTATTTACTATAAGAAGTTCTCTCCGGTTTACTCCTTCGAAGTCGGTCGACGTTTCTGCTCCTTCCTTAGGGGCCATCTTCGGGAAGAAGTCGATTGAATCAAAACATGAGATCTTTCACTATTTATTATAATATATTTATAATTTCAACGCTATTTGTCATCGGATGATGTTTCTACCAATCAATATCTAATGAAAGAAATCGTTCATGAACATTTAATTGAAAACCCTGAGATCAAAATCCTTCAAATATTTGGGCGAATCTGCTATCATCACATTTTACTTAAGAGAATAATTTCTTTACTCAGCATTGCGGAGAAGTGAAGCGTAGCCCAATCATAGACGTTGGATCGAAATCGTGCGAAATCTATGGATTCAAAACATGAGACGACGAAGGCATTTACTCTCAATCTCTCTTCAATAGAGACTTTATCTACTGTAATCCATCTCTAATAAAGGTTTTTCGTAGATAATGACTCGATCACGCCTTTTCTTATCATAATAAACTCGTAATAAATGCTCCCACACAACTCATTCCTACTCATTTAGGGGTTTCGCAAATTCCTTTTTTTGAATATTTTGCACCTACGAGGTTTCTTCATCTCTCCCTTTAATCTTCGAAAACGTTTCCTCAAGGGAAAATATCCTTCCACTCATTCAACCAGCGCACTTGTTTATCTCCCGATCTCTTAACAAGGAAATCGGAGAAGTATACTCCCGGGATCACTAGGGCAATACGTGTTCCTGTTGGTAAGTATTTCCAATTTTGTATGTATCCCCTTGAGTTTTACCGACCCAAATTAAGCTTCCTACCTCGTATTGCGCCGCAGAAATCAGATTCTTTTTTATATTTAGAACGTTTTTCACCATTTGAACAAATCCCACGCAACTGTTGGCTAACGACTGCTCGACTCTGCGACTGCTTTTTGGAAAAGTTCTTAGTGGTACGATTGATTTTTATTTTCCTTAAAATCATAAAAAAATTTCCCTCATTTTAGAAATACAGAACAGGAACTAGCAATAACGTGCTAACTTAAGAATTCTGCTAGATGTAAGAAATTCATGGATAGAATTCATAGTGTCAGATCAGCACAAGATATCGGCATAATAGTTGAAATCAGTGAGAAAAATAATTGTTTGTTTAGTACCATTTTCCTTCTACCAATAAGAGCGAGTTCGTCTTAAATGGTCTTTTAAGAAAAGAATTTAAAATACTCATCCCTAATGCTTCCGTTGCATTTCTGTAGACAATTTCTGTACATATTACGGCCGTAGTTCGACCAGTAACTGTACTAGACCTTAAGAAATAATATTTCCAATCACCCACTAAAATTAAAGCAAGGAAGAGTCATGCATTTGAACTCAATTTGAAGACGGAGTACGTATAAGGATCTAGAAAATTATAAGTTTCCAACTGGAAAAATGGCAATATCCTTTAAATCGACGACATTGTTTATATTAATTGGATCGGAAACGTTTTAGGGATCTCTTTGAAGATTATTTATCACTACTTTTCTGTTTAAAGAACCATTCAATTACTTCTCTTTACCCTTCCGTATCGTTGGAATGTATTGAGACGGTGATAATTGGACTCGAACAAAACTAAAGATTAGTTACCGTTCCATAGATTCAAAAATTTCATTCCTTCCGTACTAAAAGAGAGGCTGGCCGTTCTCTTCGTTCCTGGAAAATCCCCCGGGGCGAGGGATGAGAGATGGGAGCAGAATGAAGGTTAAGCGTAGGTCGTCCAAATAATTTCCGTGAAAAGCATTTTAATAACGAACGGAGAGCGATTCTCGGAATTGAAAGACTTAACCCAATAACTGATGTCATTTTTCATGATTTACACTAGCGAATTTTTGTAATCCATTCTTACAAAATAATAAGGAAAGATACGAAAAAAGGTGGCTGAGCCTGTTATATGATTAAAAATGTAGTAGCGTTACTCAGATGCAAAAGTTTGGGACAGTCTAAGAGCCAGAATAAAGAAAATGAGGTTTTATGTATTTTATGAGGCGAACGTGGGAATTCCCATATATACTAGTGTACTTGGATATAGGGTAATCATTGCTGTAGATACGAATACATGAAGGAGAAGAGAAGAGAATTCAGATGGTGTCGGGAATATGTATAAAAGTGATGTGTAAAATCCACCGACTATTTAAAGTGTGGGAGACAAGAGGTTGGGAGGAATGAAAAAAAGACCCTCGGCGAAAGAATTCCGGGACCTAGACAGACAAACAAACGGCTACATCAAAGGGACACTGGCACAGTTCTGGAGAGGGTGGAAGGGTTGGCGTGGGAGTAGGAAGGTGGGCTTATGGAACGTCGCCTCCGATTGATTTTATTTGGGAACTCCAGGGGCTCCTCTTGCCGCAGAAACGCTCACCCTTCGCATTGCGAGGGATTAACTTAGGGGGTGACAGCAAACGACTTCCGTTGATGGAAAAGAATTTGAAGACTCGATTCCAAAGAATGGAAGTATGAAAACACGACATGTCTCGCTGCTGCGAAAAAAATCTCGTAGTCTCATATCCTCCTCAGATATTAACACCTTCTCTTTGGAATGTTTCCAGTGGGGCGGATTTTAAGTATGGGATGATTCAAACAGCGAGGAAATTCTTCTCTTATTGGCTTCCCGCCCGCATTCTGGCAATTCCATGAAAGAAATTTCTCAAGATTGCATATATTTATAAAGTGTGTTGCTTTGTGAGTAATGAATTTCGCACATTAAGAGTTGAAAAGTCATTATTATAGGCTGAAGTATGATATGTAAATAAACTAAGTATGAGGGTTTCTGAACTTAAAATAATACCGGATAAATAAAAATTATATTGTATTTGAACCGAAGAAGCTTGTAAAATAAAATATAATATATCTTTCACGAATTACATTGTTTATTGTAAGAAAATCTTTCTATTTGTACTTATATTTTAACATAAGATAGTTTCCCTGAAGGAACATATTTAAGCACAATAATCATAAAGAGATGATAGAAGATACATCACCGTCCGTTAAAGAAATCATTAAAATAGAGATATAATATAATAAGGGAATAAAATTTATTTCCTTTCCTCAAATATCAAAAAAAAACGATGCTATTATGAGGATTTTTTCCTTGATTGGTAAATGAGGATGATATTGCTGTACATCTAGGTAAATAAGTAGAAAATCAATAGTAATTCCAAAATATAGAAATATTTACTTATTTATAAAATAATCAAATTTCTGGTTCTCTTTCCGGAAAACTTCTAGGTACGGTGCGTTTTTAGGTAAGTTTCAAGCCTCGTAAATACCGATTCCTGCTGGTGAATGTGATAAGTATGTGCACCACCTTGCTTCACTAAATTAATCTTCCCTACAGATTAAGTATCGTTACGGAATTATTAATTTATTTTCAACTCATAATATTGTAATTTATCAGGTCAAAAAGCAATTCCAACTGACTTAAGAGCATAAACTGAGACCAGCTGCACACAAATATGGCTCTACAAAAATACTACGTTTGACGACGAATAACAAACGATGTCTTCCTCTCATTTACTCAGTAAGAAGTAACGATACCCCTTTGTAAATCAAAATATATAACCCTTAGTAAGTCGCTGTTGTTAGTAAATCTCCACTGTAGCGATCTTCCTAGGTTAAATAATCAAATACACGAATTTTTTCTTCCCTAATTTAGGATTTTAGGAAATGAGTTACTCAATGATTCTAAAGACAAAAACTATGGAAAATATGAAAATAGCTGCTAGTGCCTTTAGCGGTTATTAAGTATCTGGAGTCCAACTCGAACAACGTCGTAGACTATGGCAATAATGTCTTAAATTAGAAAAACAGCAATTTAAGAGATGTGAAAATTTACTATCAGCTAGTTAGTAAGGAAGGTACAACATGTGAACCCTAGAAGAGTTTTGAGAATAGAGATAATTAGAAAATCATTTCCAAACTTATTTTTCAAAACTTACTCATAAAATAAATCCCGATAGTGTTAATAATATTCTCTCGATCCACTACATGGATGAAGCGCTTGGGAACGAAAAATATAATAATAATTTTCGCAATGAGGATGTAAATGTAAAATCTAAATGTTACTATTATTCAATGGAGTTAAAGTAGGAAAATTCTTGAAACTACCTATATTATGAAGACATTCACCAAGGGCTGTCCAAATTTTTAGTCAACAGCCGAAATATGCGTATCAACTAGTTTATTTTTCTAAATGAATCACCATAGAATTTTACAGTAATTGCTGTAAAATGATCAAAGAGAAAAAAAGTATGAAAATTCAATTCTGAAGCGAAGATATTATTGTTGATCCACTAATGGAAAGAAAGCAATGTGTTTTATTTGTGTGTATGGCGAACCGTTAGCTGCCACAACGATATAATCACTTCCTAACTGTGTGAATGATTTTCCCGCCGTTTCATGATTTAACCGAATTCGATGCAGGGAACTACAGAGCTGCCAGTGCGGCGAGAAGAGAAACAAGGTGAAGTAGAGAAGTCGAAGATATTCCATGGATATCCGCCCGGGACCGCCACTGCCTGCTACGAATTCTAAAGCACGATAAAAACGATCCATGCTATAGATGAAAGAAAATCCTTCATAATTAAGACAACTGCATACTAAGCTAAACTGCACACATAACTTCAAAGCCTTCGAAATGAAAAGAAACATTATCATCAACGCCACATGATAAAATACGAAACGTTTTCATGTTTTTGGAGCAATTTGACTACCAAGTATGAGTATAAATGGATTTAATTTTGTGCAAGAATTTCATATTCAACGCAATAAGGTTTCCGAATACCTGAAATTATGACTCAAATTTCGTCAAAATATAATTTTAGCTGTGTTTGGACCTATGAAGATGGAAATAAAATTGAGAAAAGAAATAAATAAAGCAAGAAATTCCTTAAATTACTTCTCACTATAGCAATAAAATATAATTAGAATCCTAAGGTATTCCAATTAAAAAATTAACGCGCGCCACACGTGTTTTCACTCGCACATGAGGGTTTAGCATCAATATAATAAATTTACTCTCGCAGCGAACAATTTAAAGAAAGAGAAAGTGAGAATTCTTTCATGGAAGGTATGTTGACTGAGTCCGGTCGGAGCTCATTTGTTCTGATGTCTACTCAAGTATAATAATTGCCTGTGACATTTGAGAAGACTAAATAACAAGTAAACAGTCACTTAGAGGCCTGGAGCACTTGCATTCGATCCAGATCGTTTTCTATCCTTCATCCTTCATTGATAAAAAAACAAGCTGCCATTCATATCCTCTATGTACACTAATAAATATCACTTAGCTCGAGGACAACAGGACTTTCGATCCATCGACAATCGATCAATTGGAGAGCTCATATTTTCTTCTCTCATCACTCACGAGCAAAAAGGCTCTCGGTATATGATGACTGAATGGAATTCTACATCGAGTGAGCAATGATAGCATCAGGCGTAATGACTTCTATTGGATGTGACGACAAACAAACGTTATATGACATGGATATGAACGACCCACTACATTAATAAGAAAGAGGGGTAAGTGATACGGTAATTACAACACCCTCTTCGACTTAAATGATACAGCATATGAGTTAATTCGCAATGTGCATCTTTATACCCTCGATTGTTACAATGATAATTCACAAATCGGCAACACTGCTCATTTACCCAATTTTCCCGCAAAGACCCGTTTTAATAAAAAAATGTCCCGCTCATTAAAATGTCCTTGTCTCAGCTATTACACCTGGTATTTTAATATAAATTCGTAAATTCGTAATAAGGTAAAATTGATATAGTTAAGTAAGTATGGTTATGAATGCACTCTCGTAGAATATCTCTCTTGCTAATTTTCGTGATAAAAGATCAAGAGAATAAAATATTATCACAAAATGTCACACATCAGATGAAGTTTTTCTTATAAAAGTTGCTTTGAGTTTTCATTCAAGAGGATATATTGTTAACGTATCTTTGAGTGAAAAAAGTACGGAAATTTAATTTCTTGTTTTGTTACCATTCATAGTAATTTCTAAAATTTTAAGAAAAACGAAAAAGTTACTTTATCCAGTTAAACGAATTTGGCCGTTCGTGTAGCTTCTGCAGAGGTAATAAGAGTCAGCGATGGAAATTTAATTTTTGCCTTAGTTTTTGCCAGGGATCTGAAGAAAAAAATTTGGTTTGAGTTTCGTTCACATAAATTTTCGTTTGATTTACAAATTTTAGTTCGGTCTGGCTTCCATCATTAACCGATATACAGGGCAAATATATTTCTCTCAGACTTAAAAGAATTGGAAACTTTTCAATCATTTAAACGTAAATGCTTTATAATCAAAAAATAACTTTAAAGTAATATTAAATTGGACGAACATGTAAATAAATTCAAATCAATTCTTTAGCACCCGAAACAAAGAAGCCTAAACACTTATTATGTACCATTACTAATGTCAATAGGAGAACTTATTTTGGAGATGATCTCCAAAAAGTAATACTAAAATATGTTACGCTTAAAGATAAAACCTATGGCTCTTTCCACAAATTTCCAAACTAACTCATAGGACAGGATAAATTTTTAGTACTCAGGGGTACGAATGACGAGCGAAGCATTTTCCAATTTCCACGTTGTGGTCAGAGGAGTGAATCGATAGACCCAATGAAATGTACAGCATTAAAGACAATAGACTGCATTTAAAGCTACAGCTTGTGAAATAGCATGCCACTTAAATTTGAGACTTGTATGTATCTACAACTCAGCGATAATGTCAATAATAACATGTTTAGAAGAAACAAAAAATATTGAAGCATCGAATATTAAATAATAATAAAACGCTTTTATTGAAGGGCGAGATTGAGACTTTCTAGTCATAGTAGTAAAATAATCGACGAAGGCTGGTTCGAGGAAATAAGGTCATTTATAAACTCTAAGGTAAATCATTAAGATATAACTGAAGAACTAAATAAAAAACATAAGAGATTCAAGTAAACAAATAAAGGTGTCGATTAAATATAACGACATGGCGAAATGGGTGAAAATATAAAAGAGAACATACGTAGAGATAAGCGGTAAATAAAAGAGTATTAAAATTGCGGAAGTGATAGATATAGCATACGAAGAGGAAACGAAATGACTGGAAGCCTGTAGCAAAAGAAGATGAAGTTCTTTCAGTTCAGTTCTTATTTCAGTTCTTGATTCGATTCGACAGGACCTTTATGGCTCTTTTTCAGTTCGGAATCACCTCCAAGGTGATCAGAATTATCGGTTCGCTTTCCGGTTCATACGGGATCGATACCTTATGCTTGTGGTATTTACATATTTTTCTGATTGAAATATTGGCGCGAAAACGCAATCGGTTCATGTAGTTCTTCAATTCGATGAATAGATGACTCGAGCCGCGAGCACTGGAGAACGCCTCTGTTGGCTGAGTTTTGTAACTATCTGGTGCGCTCTCCTCCCAAAACACGGATCAAGCGGAAAGTTCAAAAATTGCAATTATACGATGAAGAAGAACGTAGTTTTTCGCAGATCATTTCGTGAACAGATGCCGCCAAAAACTAATTTTAAGGATATAGGTAAAATCGAAAACTTAATGGTAAGTAAATGATAGGTAAACTCGAAAATTTAATAGATGAGATGGTCTCGGCCTTGACTTGGTGGTAAATCATTGTAAGCTATGAGAAAGAAACTTTAATATTAACAAACCACAATGTTACTCTCGAAGTTACCAGTTTAATTAAAATTCTACCTAAATATTACATTTCGGACTTGAATTAGATACTCCTTCACATGTACATAGTATTTATTCACGCAAAATGCATGAATCATTAGATTTCAGGAAACTGAAACGATCTACCAAAATTACTGGAAATAACCTGGACATTTCTGGCAACTTTCTATTTTCAGAGGGGAGTCTTCGAAAAACCCAATAACAATAATTTAATCAGTGGAGAAATTAGCTAAATTATAAATTTTAAGATTTTGAAATTTAATATTTTCAGATAAATCCTGTAGTTCAAGTGATACCCAAAATCGTTTGAGAGTCCATTTCGATGGAAGAAGACACTACTGAAAAAACTGCAGAAAACCATTTACCTTTGGGAAAAGACTAATTAGAATAAGAAAAAATGAGGAAGAAATATTACGACATAGGGATTTGGAGGAATCCATAGATTAGAGTATGATAGAGTGTACAATTATAGGATAGAATATTAATAGGTGTGCTGAGATTTTCTGAATTCCTAACCGTATTACAAATGCAAATATACACTAATGCACCATAAAGATACGCATATTTTGTGTCTCGAAATTGGACTAATAAACTGATTTACAGCTGTGATTCCTCCTGAAATATTCAGCTGTGATTTCTCCTAGTGCACTAATTTGGAGAGAAAACCGAAGAGATACTTAATACTCTTGAAGCCTTGGTCTATTAATGAGCAGGAAAAAGGAGACTATGATGATGGATAGGCACATTTTTTTCCTGAACGACTTTCTCCTTACATCATACGGGAGGTCGCTCTTATTTATAACCAACGTCCGCAATATTTCATGACACAGTAACTCCCATGATGTAACTCGATGTCTGCATCCTTGCCTCTTTATTTTCTCCCCTTTCTAGGGCCAAGGAAAAAACCCTCAAAATCTCCCGAACTAAACTCCCCCTCTCCTGCCTATCTCCATAATCAGCTGCCTCTTTCAGTAATGTGATTTTCTGCCACTAGCTGATTAGCACTAATGACACTCTAAAAGCGAACTCTCTGTATCTAATTGAAATCTTAGTCAATTATTTACTTTTCAATATCGCCTGTCTCGAAAAGAGTAAAGAAGTGGCACAAGTTTAATAGCAAACATCTGAGACAAATATAAACAAAATATTCGTAAAACCTCTAAAAAATCGTAACTTTTTCACTCGTACAATTTGAAAGAAATCTAAACTAATGCTGAGTCAAAAAACGCATTTTCCTTGGATAATAAACAATATTTTCGATTGCAAAAATGTAGCATGAGAGGTTTTGTACAAGCTACACCACACACTCCTTTGTAAAATCTCCTGATTTATATCACAACGCTCTAAACTAATGCAGATGTAATTTATATATACGAATACATTTGTAAGTAAATAAACTTTCATTATCACTGCCTGCATTGAATGATTGCATTCCTTCTTTAACTGTTACAAAAATATTAAATATTACTAATTTGAGAGGGAAGAATAGGGGAGGAATAACTCGTCTTAAACAAGGATATCTCTCTCCTTAAATCATAGGGCACCCGGATAGTCAATTGGGCAACGCGTTCGACTTCGGTGAAAGCGGTCCCGGGTTCGATTCCCGGTGGAGGCCCACGTGCGAAATGACCTAATCTGTCGAAGCACTTTTAATAATAATACTAATAATAATAATACCTTAAAGCACAACTCAGTATCGACTTTTTTTTTGTTTAAACTAAAGGCTGATTAATCCCCATTTAGCAGAAAACCTTGAAATACTACGAGAAATTTGCACTGCTGCTCCTTTCATGTCAGTCGTAGTTTGAGATTAGTTATCCTGATGCTCCGGGAAACATCTGGAACACACGCAGCAATTAGCAAACAAAGAAGCGGAATTCCCTTGTTTCCTCAATAGAGTCTGCTTCCTCGCGTAATGAGAGGCGAAAAGGGAGATTTTCGACCACGAGATTTAGAGTGCTCGAATTGTTAGTCTAGAAATAGGCCTTCGCAAAATAATAAATCAATTTCAAGTTTAATTGAATAATAAAAGACTGATTAAACGAACACGCGTTAAGATTACATTACTAGCTTCAATTTCAAATAAAAATATATTAGCGTAAACCTTAAAATATTCAAACCCCTTCCGTGAAATATTTTAAAATTTAAAATCACACTTTTCAAGCGATTAGTCCCGAAGCTAACCTCAGGACTCCGAGTAAAAAGAGATGAAGTACTTCTTATATATTTTGTTTAATTTTACCACGTATTTTGATTTTAAATTTAACATGAAATTCACTGAAAACTTTATGAATACGAGCAAATGCTAAATCTTCACATTCGGAAATCCTCTGAATATTGAGAGCGAAAAAACAATCATGGATATTATCAAGACTTGCATTCATTAAAATAATGCTTATTTGCGTCATTCGTAAAAGACTTATTCGTATATTATCGAATATGTTTTCTCTGTGAGGGTCCTTCTATGAACTTTTAAATATATTTTATGAAACAACACACAGATGAATTTTTAAATATATTTATTTCACTAATGGTTGTTAACAATTTTTTCGCAATTTAAACGAGATATTTCTGTTGTTGCCGGACTTCTAAACCTGATGATGGCGCGAAAACAACGTCACTTTTAAATAATGTTTTGAAAGCAGAATACGCCCCCATTTCACTATCCTGATACAAACATGTATTTCCGCGAATATTTCAAGAGAATGATCAAAACAAGTGACGAATAGTCAAAGAAACTCCTACACACGCAAAGTTTCCGTCAAATAATAATCGCGTTCTCTTAAGGGAACTTGATATAAGTTCTCGGTGAGGCAATGTGATGCTTGAATTCCGTCCATCTCTGAGAGGATAAGAGAAGATGGAAAGATTTGGTTGCACAGGGACCTTGAAAGGCACCCCCAGAGGGAGGCCAGCCCACCTGAGGGTGACCGCCGGCGATCCGGATGCCCACAAACGCCGGACATTCGTGGAATACCATTCCTTTGGTGAGGATTCCCCTGGTGGTTAGAGGGAAATAGGACCGAGTCAAACCGAAGAGAAACGCGCCATGAAATGGGGATTTCAGCGACGAAGTGAGAAGGCAGGATGTGAGGGAAATAGAGAGAAGGGGAAGTATGGCAAATGTTGATGGTGTTGGGTAGTCTAATCTGTGTCTAGGAAGTTTTTTTATGATTTTAGAATGTAAACAAAAAATGAGAAGACCGAGGTTAAGAAGGCTGTGAAAAAGGAAGGAACAAATATGGTGATAATTGATGGAGAAATAAAAGAACGAAGATATTCCAAGGAAGTAAAATCACGCGGAGCGGAATCTGTACCAAGGTATCTGTACCCTACTTTATGTCATCTGATACATTTCTCCTTTGTTTTCTCCTCTGCCTTTTCCCTTGCATCTTACCTTTAATTGTTTTACTATGCAATGCGAGCAATGCCTCTCCTCTTAAAATATTTAACTCGCGCAAATTGGAGAGGGATTGCTTAAGGAAGTAATTGAAGATAAGAAAAATGAAGTAAAATCGCTCAGCTTTAAAAAAAGGTAAAAAAGCTTTTACTTAAGTGATNGTAATCAAATTTTAAGAGGTCCAGAAGTCTTAATTCTGCAGCTGTGGGGTAAATAAATATCTTCTTCGTAATTTTCACCGCCATGGGAAAATATAAGTTAAAGAAGGAGATATTAAATGGATATTTTTTTGCCCGATTTTTTGAGGAAACTTCCAAGTTATACATTTCTCCCGCTTTGTAGGGAATTCAAAAGTGAAAGATAGACCAACCTCGTGACGATCCGCACCCACGGCGTTGGTATATCCATTTCAAGGCACGAGTATTCGCGTTTCATGCCAGGAATGTGATAAATCCACCAAGAAAAAAGACGCCAAGCGAGGAAGAGATGCCGATGGCACTGGCACACGAGAAACTAACAGAAAAACCTCATTTAATGTGGCGCTTTCTCAGACTGACTCAACTCATCTAATTCGGCAGCGGAAGAAGCGAAAGATCTCGAAGTGACGTCACCGAGCAGCCGTCGACAGCCAAGGCGTCTCTTCCGGCGTAGGTTATCTCCGTTCATTGGTTTGACCAACACGCGTGTGCGTGAATGTCGCTTGTGTAAAAAGTACACCGATTGGCCGCACCCCAGCGTAAACTGTTAAAACACTCCCAGGAGACATTCCAACGAGTACGCCGCGAAGATAATACGCTACGGAGAGGCACGTGCGATGAGTGTGCATCATGGATGGAAAATTGGATTCTACGCTCAATAGCGATGTTCTATTGGGGTAATCGAAGGAAGGTAATTACAGAGACAGGACCAAGTGCATATCCAAGAAGAATTTTAACCCTTACCATACCATGGGGGTCATAGGTAGACTCCAGAATTACATTTTAGTGATCCTGCAGTAACTATAAGAATTTTTTTACCTTTTTGTGTCCCGCATCCATCCATTAAGGTAAAAAATATTAGTCTTTCATAAAATTCTTTCATAGAAACATAAATAAATAACTCCTGGGAGGATCCCGATTGGTATACTACGTTACTTGTTCTTCGGTAGTACTTAATTAATCTATGGGATGGGGAATGATTCCCAAAGAGCTGTCACTTCCATTAAAAGGTTAAAGGATACCCGTCCGCATTAATGAAAAAATTTTCTATAAACGATTGCTTGAACAGATTTTCTCAAATATATGAGAGAAAAGGAAGTAGGCTAAAAATTCAGTAGGAAAGATGAATCAATCTAACAAGCACGCGCGAAGGTTAAACAGTTGTTAGCTATTTGGTTTCCGGCAGGTGTGTGGAACTAACTATCCACAAAAGACAACGCTACGAACATTTAACAACCTTCCCTAAAACTTTTTGAGTTTTTCTTAGCTGTTTTCATTTCGTTTGCTTTTTCCGAGCTTGAGGAGAGACCATTACAAGAAAGCGATTGTCTATTCTCCCGCTATTGCTAGCAGATTCAACAGGTGGTGTTGTTACGAATTAAGGAAACACATAATTGGAGGATGGGTTGCGTGCTGATCGAGTGTCCACAGCCTCAGTGGGAGCGAGTGGGCACGTAGAAAGGCTTCGTGTTAACATTTATCTTTTATAACGCCGGTGAACAGAGCCTAGAGCTCTTTGAAAGAAATATGGGAGTTTGAATGTGGAAATTATTCTTAAAAGCGGCTCGTGAAATAATCTCCAAAAATGTCACCCAGCGAAATGGAAACTGATAGTAAATTTCCGTACTTTTTCGTATTTTTTGGGAGAATTGAACATAAGAAAGCATTTCCTCATATGCAATTTGTTCCGTAATTCGAATTCTTCAATCACAGTAAATGGCTTTACGTATATTTTAATGAAAATGGAATTTTCTCTAAATTGGACGAAACGCTACGTTAGACCATCGTAAGAAGAACATAAAAAAGTTTAAATCACATAAAAAAAAAAGTATTTCATATGTTGTGTCTTATCCCTTGGCCTTAACAGGGTAAATAGTCCACAATAGGGTTCACTCCAAGAATAAGATGCTTCTCGTTGACCTTAATTCAATTTCGGGAATTAGGTCAATGTTAAAAATCTTCAGAATCATGTTTTGAAGTTATAGCACGTTTAAACGAGTTCGTGTTTCATTTCATGAGATCAAAGAAATTATACGATTTCGATTCAAAATCACTTTGCACAACGCAGATTTTCCATCTCTTTAGTTTTACATTTACAACTTCATTCTTTCCAAGTAAAAACTACAAAGTCGTGCCTTCCGAGCAGACATTTCATAAACAGAAGAAAACGCAACCTCGTAAGTCGGCGCCTAGACACTCATTAGTGATATCGAGAAAGATCTGACCAACATTCGCATCCGCTGACGATAAGTTCAGACTGGAGAGAGGAAAGTTCCTTGCTTCATTGAGAAAAAGAACCATTCTATGGAAAGCTTTGAACACGTTACTTTGTGGTTTCTCTTAAGAGACTCTAAAATGTGGAGAGACTATCAGATGGAAGAAATTTTTCGTGAGTCTGTAATTGAAAACCCACTAACTACTACGAATTCAAATACCTGCACAGAGCTTTTCATGTCTGATTACTCAGGGAAGACATACAGAACAAAAACTCAACTCTAAACTTACGTGTGGAAGCGTAGCTAAATTCTCCCGCAATGTGAAAGCTTGTGATGGTATCCTAAACCCTGTGTGCTTGAAAATTTCGGCAAAATATTGACCAAGATTCGTCCTCGAATTAAAACTCTTGCATTCACGCTTGCAGTTCCTATTGTTCTCACAGTTGTTCATCAAACTTGAACATCTTTCATATTATATCTGTATCATTCTAAGTTCATATTCACCTTAATATTCTCTCAATGTTATCGGAGGAATGGTAGTATACTTAATATTATACCCGGTGTTGTCTGTGCTACCAAATCATCAGTGAACGTTTTTACGCCACCACAGAAGGTTAAATGGGACACTACAGCCCTCCAAAAAATTGCCCAGTACATTAGAAAAATCATTCGAAGAATACTATTAATTCGTGTTAAATTTCGTAAATGAAATACGAGACGAATCCTTCAAAGACGCCACACGAGGTTCTCCAAAGAAAACACTATTGTGCTAGCAAGCAAACTTTACAGAAGAACAATTAGTAATCAAATTTTAAGAGGTCCAGAAGTCTTAATTCTGCAGCTGTGGGGTAAATAAATATCTTCTTCGTAATTTTCACCGCCATGGGAAAATATAAGTTAAAGAAGGAGATATTAAATGGATATATTTTTGCCCGATTTTTTGAGGAAACTTCCAAGTTATACATTTCTCCCGCTTTGTAGGGAATTCAAAAGTGAAAGATAGACCAACCTCGTGACGATCCGCACCCACGGCGTTGGTATATCCATTTCAAGGCACGAGTATTCGCGTTTCATGCCAGGAATGTGATAAATCCACCAAGAAAAAAGACGCCAAGCGAGGAAGAGATGCCGATGGCACTGGCACACGAGAAACTAACAGAAAAACCTCATTTAATGTGGCGCTTTCTCAGACTGACTCAACTCATCTAATTCGGCAGCGGAAGAAGCGAAAGATCTCGAAGTGACGTCACCGAGCAGCCGTCGACAGCCAAGGCGTCTCTTCCGGCGTAGGTTATCTCCGTTCATTGGTTTGACCAACACGCGTGTGCGTGAATGTCGCTTGTGTAAAAAGTACACCGATTGGCCGCACCCCAGCGTAAACTGTTAAAACACTCCCAGGAGACATTCCAACGAGTACGCCGCGAAGATAATACGCTACGGAGAGGCACGTGCGATGAGTGTGCATCATGGATGGAAAATTGGATTCTACGCTCAATAGCGATGTTCTATTGGGGTAATCGAAGGAAGGTAATTACAGAGACAGGACCAAGTGCATATCCAAGAAGAATTTTAACCCTTACCATACCATGGGGGTCATAGGTAGACTCCAGAATTACATTTTAGTGATCCTGCAGTAACTATAAGAATTTTTTTACCTTTTTGTGTCCCGCATCCATCCATTAAGGTAAAAAATATTAGTCTTTCATAAAATTCTTTCATAGAAACATAAATAAATAAAAACTCCCTTAGACTTCTAGACGAAATCTACAGCAAGATTTTAAATATTAAACGCGTTTGTACGACTTTTTTCGAAATTGGTAATTGTATATAGGTAATATATGGTTTACCTTTATTACTATTAAAATAAATAAACAAAATATTGTTGAACAAAATATCTAGAAATAATCTACGGCAACAAACAATTAAAAAATAAAAGAAAAACCGTGCGGTCCTCCGAATACCCCAGCTTGGTAAACAGCGTTGACAAACCAGGCTTGGTATGTTAAGGGTTAACTAGGGATGATGAATATTCAGACGCGCGGCTAGTTAAACCAAAGGATGTATGAAAGTGACGCGGAAGATCTGAGTTCGACTCCCAGGCACATCTGACTTTTTTATTTCCTTTTATTCCATGAATGAAGAACAGCTTAAGTCTCACATCAACACTTAGGGTAGTTAAAATTACCGAAAAATATCATAAAAATGTTGGTTAACCAAATATGATCGATACCTACGGCACAAAACATACCGTTTTTGGAATAAGATGTGTGGTGCTAGATGAAAGACCTAATTGTGACTCATTTGAGGTCCTAAGTTCAAATACTGTTTCCGACTTGTATGCTCCTGTTCATCAATTCTCATCGTATGGTTTAATTCCATGGGAGATAACTTCCCTTTCTAATGGCTTTTAGTAGAGCATTATTCATGATGATGATACCATTCAGACATACAGAGAAACAGATTCAACGGCGAGTGAATACAAGAGGAAGAGTAGTGGGTCTTTGATTGAACGTGAGGAATTTTTGGGAGAGTCAAAAATAATCGTGTGTAGAATGTTCTTCCCTGAATACTGTAGGATTGGATTTTATGAAGACCAATAGCTCCAAAATCAGGCGAGAGAGTTGGTAATGACTGGATAATGAACGAATAAAGATTGAAAGAAATGGATATTTAAGAGTGAAAAAAATGAGTGTATGCTGGACAAAAATTTTGTATTGTGGTTCCTACGGAAGATAGACGAAGAGGGGAAAAAGCTTGATGAATGGGGTGAGAGAGATGCTGCAGAGAGGAGAAAATACGAAGTTAAAGAAATTTAAGGGAATAAATTAAAAGATTCACGGGTGTCTTTACCGTAAGACGTATACGATAGGAAATCGTTGAGAATACTACATATAGCAGTGGGCACAGGATTCATATTCCAAGATGGAACAGCATGATTGAGAGCCGTAAAAACAATATATAAGGA
>KZ308154.1:769594-897308 GCA_000376725.2 Ladona fulva | reverse complement strand
TATATATAAATTTACAATAATATGTATAAAGAAAATGTAATAAAGTCTTAAAACATTTCAAGAATTAAAGTGACGCAAATATTAAAAATATGGGAAAACGATAATCAATTTGACGATTAAATAGTTGCAACGGGACAAGAGGACTGCAGAATCTATATCAGAAAAATCTTCGAAGAAATCTTAGACCAAATACACGTCTAAAGCACGTGCAACAGGATCTCTCTGCAACGCTTTAAAATTCAGGGAAAACTTTCGGCGCTGTATGCGAGATTTAATCTGGAGTGGAAAATGTCCGAATGACGCCATGAAAGCTCATTTAACATTCGCTCTGAACCGGGGTGAGGAGACCTTGAGGTTGAGACCCATTGCAAGGAAATTATCCTCACGCCACACTTCCTTCATGAAACATCCTTTCCTTTCTGCATCTTCTCATTCTTCTTCGTATTAACTTACTGAAGTCTAAGGACGTCTTTATCCTCCTCTCTAAAATATCTGTAATTTTTCAGGTTTTTGTTGACCCTATGTTTCGCTCTATTTTATCCTTTGCCTTCTCTCAATGATTGAAAATTTGCCTTTATCAACTACAGTCTTCCAAAGATTTTTCGCCGCTTATTCCTTGGCTTTGCCAAGTTTTAAACCCTATTCGCTTTATACTCTATAATTCATTTGGTTGAGCCATATCTATGCATCTACAACACGTGATCATTACATAACTATCGGTTTTTCTTACTTTATCACTGTTGTAATGGGAAGAGACGAGAAAAAAGGGAAATGAGAACGTAAGAAATGAACTAAATACGCTCTTCGTGTCGATAACTTATCAAGATCATTGCTATTGAATTTCGAGAGAGCATTTTCACCTTCAACAATAAAATGTTTCCTCAAAACTAAGGAATATTTTCATATTAATTTAATTCAGAAGGATTCCATAATTGTTTCCAAATATCATTCCTATGGTATGGTATTGGAGTGTGTAAAGAATTAAAGACACAAAGTTATATTAAATCGTTAAAAAGGCATCAGTCCAGCGTTCTATTCTTTCTCTTCTGAATTCTCATTTCATTCACTCTGAATGTAATACCTGCTCTGGAAATTACTGCGCATTTCTTTTTGACCCTTGGAAAAATTTTCCACGTTGTTAAAATCACGAATTAAAGGATTCATAAACTTTGGTCAATTATCGTTCCTTAATGTAAGTCTTTCTGCGTATATAATATCGAGAAAGTTGTTTCTTCCACCCTTACTTCAGGAAAGTTTTTATAATTTTTTTTCTTTTGGTTTCAAATATTTAAAATATTGTCTATCAGATCGTTTTCTTGACTTGATATAACTGACTTCAAATTGCAATATTCATTGACATACAATATATTTGGAGTCCTTGAAAGCAAACTTTTTATTGCCCGACGATCGCCCTGGGAACAAACATTTATAAACATAAATCGCAATAGTTCAAGTCCGCATCATATGCTTAATTTGGCAGTGCTACATTTTACGATTTTCATTCGCATTATTCATCCCTGGATATTCCTCCAAAATCTGCTTTTACCGCTTTAAGCAATAACTGATTTATTATCGTTAATACGATTCTGGATATAATACAGGAACGTTATTACAAAAGCTAATTTACGGACAAGAAAAGAAATTATCAGAGTTTCCTCATCTCAGAATCCCGCAAAATTCTCTTTCGCATTCCTTCTCTATTCTTTCTTTGTTTCATTTTCCCACCCTTCTCATTCTCTTTGCAATACTTTTCTGCTATTTCACTGAAAGGCCACGGTCTGGCGCGCGGTTCCCTCCCCAACTGCACTACGAGTAACCATTCATTAGCGATCTCCGCTCTTTAATCACCCCATTGTTGAGACGCGCCGAGCGACGGTTAACTATTTCCTGACAGATTCGAAAAAAGGGCTGATGAAACTATAAAGAGGCTATTGCAACCTCCGGAGCGATTTAATTGATTGGCGTCCGATAAACGCTACGCAACAATTTGAGTCGCGCGAGGGGAATAGGGATGATAGGGAAGGAGCGCTGCGCCTCGCAGCTTTCAACTGTTATCCCGTGCGTATTAAGTATACCTTATCGTGATTGATAGGTTATGAAAAATTGGTCGTATGATGATTGTCTAAGATAGGAAAGCAATGATGGATACTTATTACGATAATAATGTAAAGAAACGCTGATAAGTAGGATGAGACACTCAAACAGGAAGAAAAAATGAACTGTTACATACAAATGTTCACAATATATTTCAATGATACAATCATAATTAGCAAATGAAAATTCAAATGAAAATTTGATAAGTTTAAGGTAACAATTACAATAACCATGTCTTTTTTTAAGCGAATTTTATTCTAATGAGACCATTCTTGCAATTAATCTAGTAAGGACGAACAAAACCATGCCCTAAACAAGATTCGAACGCGGGACGTCGGCTATATTAGGCAGGCGGGCCCTCTAACCACCGAGGCCGACTAAAACTGAAGTATAGCTCCTTGAAAAGAGGCCGTGAGGAAATTTCAAGACACAATTTCAGTGGTACCTCGACTCCATTTTGACCTATAGAATCGAACTTAATTTGGAGGTGCCAGCCGAAAAAATGAAAAGGAAAACTGGGTTCCGAGATGAAAACTTTTTTAGTTACGAACTTCGAATCAGTCCGAATTAATTTCGTAAGTCGAAGTACCACTGTATTCATAAACTTTGGTTATGATTTGGTTATCATATTACTGATTTTATTAACAGTGCCAGCAAGATATCGTACTATATACTATGATACTCAATGGGCAGCTATAATTTGATGAAATTTATCGAAAGATGAACAGGAAAGCATACATATTGAACCTAATGAAAACAGTCGCACCAAAAACCATAGTATTATGACAAAAAGATTCATTTTGTTTGGGGAATGCATTGAAATCAATCAAAACGCTTTCATGCTTTGCCCATCAACGTGATTATTGCAATTACGAAGACAGCAAAGTGCTCGGCTCTTTAATAAAACTCGATCTGTAAACAACACAATAATACCTTTATATGACGCCTAGGCAAAGAGAAGAATCTCACACGTATTTCAGGAGAAGCTTGAGAAATAATCATATTCTAAAAATCTATAAAATATATAAAAAAAGTAAATTTTTAACTGGAGAACCTATACAAGTTTTTTTCATCATTGAATCTGATTTAGAATACGCCAAAAATATCGAACAGGTGTCTCTGGACAACGGCTGTATTTCTCTTACCAGAATCAGGTCCACACACAAAACAATGTAATTCGGCGAACCGATAATCACGCCACTTGAATATTCATCAATCTCCGACTGACGGATTTAAAGTGGCAACCGGGATCAATTAATGTGTGTTTCGTTTGAACCGATTTGTATTGGTAAACCGCCCATCTGTGGGCGTGCACTAATAATACACTCACCTCTGCGTTCAGAGGTGAGTGTATGATTAACAAACGTTGACTGAAGAAAAGCAAACTTTAATTTAAACGCATTAATTAGATATTAGGTTCGAGGGGTTTTTCCATTTTTCCCAACACTCAAAGGTGCTAAAATGCGAAAATGACTCCTCTTCACCTTCGAGCGTTCCCGACTTCACCGACAGGTGATTGTCTGTTACGCTTTCGCGAGTTATGACACAAATATTTCTTCAGAGAATCCTTCTGAGTCATCGAAAGCCGAGTCGCGCGAAACACTGATTACGCAGCGCATTGCTTTCCGCGAGAAAATATGCCCATAAGCTAATGGCTTCCTAAATTACTAAACAGGACACTAATTGGGAATCCTCAATAAGATCGAATGAGAAAGAATGCAAACTCTTATTCTTCTTAGAACGAGACAAGGCTCTGAATTCCAGTTTTTGAAATAACATCAATGTAACTGCGTGCGGATCTGTGACCCTTCAACCTTGACATTAAGCACTGACAGCGAAGTTCTTTTCGTACATATGTAACGCAGAAATGGAATTAAAAAATTAATATTATTCATTCGATGTATTTAAAATTTATATTTTTTAAATNGGATCAGATCGTAATTGTCGCAATCTAGCAGGATATGTTCAATATTAATCTGGCAGTCGCATTTTCGGCAGTATGGGGGGATCTTTTCCTGAGATAGGAGGTATGAATGTGTTAGGGCGCTGTGCCCTATCCTCAGTCTTGTAATCGCCACCTCTTCTTCCCGATTGCCCCTTATTGAGGAGGTCCATGCTTGTGTGCTCGGTTTGATGACCCGAAGTTTGTTATTTGCCTGGTTTCTCCACGTTTGTGTCCATTGCTCCAGTGCCTTTTTTCGGAGAGAGATTCTTAGATCTTCGTAAGTTACCTCATCTGAGTCTATCATAGGAATGCCTAGAGCCTCCTTTGCGGCTGCATCCGCTTTCTCGTTCCCCGAAATGTGTAGTATCTCGAGATGTATGTGCACATCCAGTGCTGGCCACAGAGTATGCGGCACGAAGGCTTAGAAAATTCTGGATCCCCTTCATAAAGTCACAGTCACACAGACGTGTAAAGAACACGCTTGCGTTCATATTTACGAAAAATATCACCGAAACTGAACATTTTTTATTGAGTATTCGAAAAATGTTAGCATGAATTAAATCTACCAATTTGTTATTATTTGAAATTATCGATACTAATAAGTGACTGGTAATTCCGCAAATCAGCTTAAAGAGAAAATTATTTTACAATTAATAAAATAAGTCAAAATTTTTTCTCCCGAGAAATTTGGAGATTTTCTGTATTCTTTGATGCGAGTTATTGGGCGAGGGAGAATTAGAATGAAGACACAATACAAAAAGGATAGAAAATATATTCATAAGTATTACCTGAGAGAAGTCGTTGAAAGAATTGAAAAACAGACTTGAAGATGCAGATTACCTAAAGAGAAATAACCATAAATTTAAAGTTTCCTCAGCGAAACAATGAACAGATATTTGCAAATATTCTTTTCTGAATAAGGGGATAACAGAATGGAACAATTTACCTAAAGAAATTTTCGAACCTTTTTCGTTTCCCTGCAATGCCTTTATAAATAGAATTCCGTAAACGTTTGCAATGTCATATTGTACACTGTAAATTAAGTGTATTAATAATTATATAGTTAACCTTGAATTTTTATCTGCAATTATGGATTGAAACTCCTTGTAAATGGCTTGGCTTACTGTGTAAATTGTTTGCAATTGTAAATTGTAGTTGGTTAAGATTTTGTAATAGAATTGTGTGACGCATTGCCTCCGGTAGATGTTGAGGGGTTTGTATAACATTCTCCATACTTGGGTGAATACCAGGCAAGGTGCTTTATTTTTTTATCCTTAATCATGACTACCACCAAGGATATTGCCTTCCTGTAGTAATTACATCATAAATAAATTAAGTTACTCTGCTGAGTTCCCCGTAGATTTTGCACTATCAATTTGTAAGAGTAAACGTATGGGAAATAGCTACTTCATAATATAATTCTAAGCACTTAATTAGGAAGAAAAAAGAATAATTTGCGAATTATCCTAAGATCACAAGGAAGATTAAAATTCGCCTTTTAAATAAATTCAAAAGCATATTCATCCTAATTCCACAAAGTGGACATAAGCACTTCCCTCTTACCACCTTAATACCATCTGGAAAAGGAAAAAATATTCTGATCTAGCGAATTTGTTGACTAAGAACTGTTTTTAAAACTGGTATCGCTGTATTGATGTATCTCAATCGGTCACTTCCTTCCTCATTCCTCTGCCTCCCTTCCTCTCCACCCTCTTCTCTCCTTCTCTTCTATCTCGTGCTTAGCATCCATTAGTGCTTCTAATAAAAGAGAACAGCGCAAATTACCCGCAAATGCGTTTACTCCTTCGCTTTGCGCGATTTAAAGTCGATCATCAGCTGTTTACGATTTACCTGAGAGTGCGCGTTTTATTAGCCTGGAACTATTTCAAAAACGTTTCAATACCCGATATGGATTAAAGTATAATAGGTAAACGTTAGAAAAAGATAATAAGATGGAATATACTCTTAATGATAACTTTCTGGTAATTTTAGCTCCAGGGCTGGTGGTTTGGTATCCTTCGTGTTCGTCCGGAAAAAAGTGTTGAAAATAATGGAACAAACCAGTCATTAGCTGCGTATTAATTTTAAATTTACAAACTACCATACGATAATGACTGATAATACAAATAAAAATTGGGAGAAATTGGTTAAATTGACCAAAATTAATCCTGGTTGAAATAGAAAAGTGGAAATAAATTACTCGTTTAAGAATTTTTGATAATATTTTCCCAGTATTCCGCTATATCTCCGCAAAATCACAGGGATAATTAGTGATGCCCAGTGTGGGACATAACAATACAGTTCTACTACCTTATTGACCGCCTAAAAAGCTAAGAAAAGACAAGGCAGTAGTACCACCAAGGAAACGAGAGAAACAAACGATAATTTGGTGCAAAGTATCTCTTCAAAACATTCTCAAAACCAAGCGATTCTCGAATTAATGTTTAAATCGAACTACTTATGGTTATTGAAACATCTGTTCAGCTGTTCAGTCAATCTGCTAATCATTCAAAAAGCGAACTACAATATAAGACTTAACCTACGTACACTCAGTCTCACGCTTTCTTTCCAACACATGCGATATATTCTACTGATACTGAAAAGAATTAACTTTTACTGGTATCATTTGCCGTCGAGGTAACGTTTAGCGACCTAAGAACTCGTTTTATAAGAGGTTCCTTGAGTTTAAGTGGCTATATTCTTATTGGCGGGCTGTGATTTATAACTTTAGTAAACGGAGTCCATTCTCAATTACTCACTATGCTTAAAATAATACTCTCCTGTGTTGTTTCTATACAACCGTTAGGGGTTTCTGAAACACATTAAAAGAGTCCCTGCTATTTAAAACACCCCTTAGCCTCATGGCATCGAAGAAAATACTCCGAAAGCACTACGTTTCCAAACTACGTTTTAACAAGACTGGTTCTCTTTACATTCCAAGCGCATTCTACCGCTCACTACTTCTTAATACAATTCATACTTCTCTTGCTCCCCAGCTGCTTTTACGTTATCACGACACGTCGAGTTGCGTAAGAAACATGGAGAAATCTATCGCGGATTGTCGCGTGGACCACCTACTGCACCATCAATTCCATCACGGTGGGCGTGGACGAACGCCTTATCACGGACACTTAATAACCTTCAAGCGCGTGTCGCTATGCTCCCCGCCGGTAGGGGGCGTTATAATCTCTTGACCAGAGTCCTCCCTAACAAAGACATGCTCTGTAATGACTATTATCCTTGGGTGGATGATACGATTTGGGGATTATCCGTCGAGCATCCATACGTCATTCTTTGTCGATATTTTCCGCGGCCTTTCTGAGGAAATTCAAAAACAAAAAACACAAATATTTTCGCGTTCTTATTCAAGCAGGACTTACGTAAGACCTTCTCAATTTAAAATTGGGAATGTGTCAACAATGAAATTACTGCTGCTAGAAGGAATGCGCCGCGTTCGGATGAAGAAAACTCCAAATGAGTCCATGAAACCATTGAAAATAACGGACTCAGAACGCAAATATTAATGAACTGTTTATTTACGTATATTATGAAGATTTAAATAAATAAAAGTAAAATTTTGGACTATCCTGTTTTCTGATTATCTCTCCCTATCATTATCCCAGATAATCGAGAGTACACTGTATATATTATATTATTATAGTTTGAGGTGCATCGACGGCTGAGGTCATTTCGCACCCTATTAGGATTAGGATTATTTTCTCATTTTAAGTTTCGGACTATATATCATATATCCCCGACTCTGGAGAGCGCAAGACAGCTCAAGGTCTTCCGTTTTCAAGTGTTGAAAAAAGGAGCTTTCGGAAAAGTCCCGTTTTCCTAAGGAACCATAGGACTCTGGAGACAGAGTCATGGTTATCCCCGAGTATTGTGGCAATGTCCCCTTTGATGTTTAGAGAGCTGCGGATCAGATCGTAATTGTCGCAATCTAGCAGGATATGTTCAATATTAATCTGGCAGTCTCATTTTCGGCAGTATGGGGGGATCTTTTCCTGAGATAGGAGGTATGAATGTGTTAGGGCGCTGTGCCCTATCCTCAGTCTTGTAATCGCCACCTCTTCTTCCCGATTGCCCCTTATTGAGGAGGTCCATGCTTGTGTGCTCGGTTTGATGACCCGAAGTTTGTTATTTGCCTGGTTTCTCCACGTTTGTGTCCATTGCTCCAGTGCCTTTTTTCGGAGAGAGATTCTTAGATCTTCGTAAGTTACCTCATCTGAGTCTATCATAGGAATGCCTAGAGCCTCCTTTGCGGCTGCATCCGCTTTCTCGTTCCCCGAAATGTGTAGTATCTCGAGATGTATGTGCACATCCAGGGCTGGCCACAGAGTATGCGGCACGAAGGCTTAGAAAATTCTGGATCCCCTTCATAAAGTCACAGTCACACAGACGTGTAAAGAACACGCTTGCGTTCATATTTACGAAAAATATCACCGAAACTGAACATTTTTTATTGAGTATTCGAAAAATGTTAGCATGAATTAAATCTACCAATTTGTTATTATTTGAAATTATCGATACTAATAAGTGACTGGTAATTCCGCAAATCAGCTTAAAGAGAAAATTATTTTACAATTAATAAAATAAGTCAAAAATTAAATTTAGCACTTAAAATATTACGATCATAACCTGGATTAATTCATTAATATGTCAATAATTGCCGAAGGAAAATAATTCAATGTAGACATCATGACTTATATTACGAACCAACCCACCATCTGAGGTTCACTTAATAGTAACTTCGTGCGTGAGTGAATGTGAACTGTTTTCGACGTAAAAAGTGAAACCAATCAAGTGAAAAAGTAAGAGGTAACTTCGACGTTAAATACAAGAACTGACGTAAAACTTCCGCTACCACCTTACTTTCTAAGAAATATTTAACCGCCTATATTTGCTCTCCTTTTCGCTCAGATTTCAGCAACTAAGATTTATGCTGTAAAAACCCTGACATAAGGAGCTTTTCCTTGAGGGTAAGTCCCACTTGTTGACTTTAAGACATGGTTTTCAGTCAACAAGTCATAGCATTAAATCAAAGAAGATGTTTGAAACAGAACGGAAAAGTCAAAACATTCATAAATGATCCTTCAAAACGAACGAACATAAAAATAATTATTAGTGAGATGATGTGGTTCGACAATATTAAGATATCAGTGATAAAATGGATGGAAAAAAACCGTTGCACATCTAGAATTACATTTAAGAAAGACAATGAAGAATATCCGATAAAATAATATCAATAACATCAAAACTTGATAACATATTTACATAGTCATACATTAATCAATTGGAAAAATAATCTTCGAAGTAGCCGTAAAACAAGTGAACAGGAAAAAACCACGGTCATTAAGATATCACGTATCGACACCAAACTATGAACTAAAAGTACACTATTCGGGATAAACGGACCAATCTAGCAAATTGAACTACACTGAACTCAATATTAATCCTTAAAAAATAAAGCGTAAGTATTATTTATCAAAGACATGCGACTTTACTCTTTCGATACCCTCAGCTCCATTTTTGTTAGATTGTTATACATAAGAGAAATCTTACTCACGCTTTACCGTTATTTGCAGCGAAACACAGCCGAAAAAAGCCGGTACAATAAGGAGAATGTACTCACCTGCAAAACAAGAAGAAAATAATTAACAACACGAACAATAACATTTATACTTGAAACTCAAATCAATAAGAACCACGAAAAAAAATGATAAAATTATTTTAGGAAATTTAAGTCGTGTGAATATAAAAGAGCCTTAACAAATTTAGGCATTAAATTAAACGAATTATCTTTCTCTTATTTTAACGAAAGTATAGGAACCATAAAAACTAGAACTTAAATTTACTTACTGATAATATAACATGAATGATATAGCAACGCTAACATATGCACCTTCAGAGGCAAACCAACCATATTATCTTTCAAAACAAATGAAGATATAAAACCTTCCGATAAATCTCTAAGCAGCACGAACTTAAACAGAATTAATCAAAGCAAAAAGGAAATAATTTTATAAAAAACGAAAATATCAATATATGAAAAAGAGAATCTTTTACATTGATAGCCATATGTAATTCATCAACCTTGGTAAATACTATATCGATAGTACTTACTCGTAATCGCTCATAAATTCGAACTATTTAAGTAACGACAAAAAATCACATCGAAACAAAAAGAAATATGATTTTTTCTCGATAATAGTAGGAGTAGCTATTTCAAAGATAACTTCTGAAAAGAAAAGCACTCTCTACCGAAACGCACTTCGTTAAATTACATACATTAGGGAATTCTTCAAGTGAGGACAAGTCAGGGTTTCAATTAATATCTCGAAATTCTTGCAAGCACCCATCTTTATAGAGATAATGAATGAAGTTACAATGAAGTTTTTAGGCGCTTAGCTATTTCCCAAATAAGTTTTAATGAGGGGAAATTTTTAATTCCCCCTAAATAAAAACCTTATCTATTAGACAAGTACAATTCTCCGAATTCAAAGGAAAACTTTCTTCCGAAAAGTTGATAAAAATTCAGATAGTCTGAAAAGAATACTCGATCTTTAAATAATAAAGCCAAAACAGTCTTTAAAGAAGGACAAATAAGACTAAATTAGTGGTATATAGCCAGCAATCAAAGAATACCCGTCCATCGCCGAGAAATTGATAAATATGAAAATCCAATTTGCCTAAAAAAATAAAAACCTATTCACGTAACATTGCTCAATTTATTATTATTTAATTTACTGATTGAGTTTTAAAAAATCAAAAAATCATGAAAAGAAGAAAATCAAGAAATTATGAAAACCAAACCATGAGAAAATGAACTTGAGGGATATAGTCCTAGGAAATATTGGAAGAGAATCGGGTTAGAAGTTCTTGTATAGTTTCGTAACCAAAAAACTTACAAGATTAATTGCGAAAGTCTTTCGAATAATGAGCAATTTCGAAATCGTTAAACATACTTTCCCAAGTTTCTTCACGTTTGCAATAACGAGAAAACAGAACGCGAGCCTTACTCTCACGGTGAACAGTGCGGCTTTGTTATCCTGGAATGGGGTCCAATTATTACCGCAAAGCTAAAATTAGAGGCTAAACAAGCGGTGACTTTGATGACTGAAGAAGTAGCGTCCGATGAAAAGGATCATCTGATACCGCCAATTATATGCGTCCTCCAGGTATAGAAACGTCCGCTCATTGGACGGAGGGCGTAAGAGAAAAGAAAGCGCGAAATACAAATAGTAGGAGACATGAAGAACGGCTTCCGAGAAGGCCGCAGAGACGTCAACGTCATGGATATTCCGGTTGGGTATATCCACAATATGTAATTGACCTACAGGACCTCTGTCACCATCAAGTCTACGGCGGGATTCGGTACGAGAAAATGTCACCATCCACCAGACTATGTACTAGCTGATAATCTCGTTGAATGACTTACGAATTAAATCCTGCAAAACGTTCATCTGATTAGAATTAGAATTTAAACACGCTAATCAAATTAACTCCATTTGTAATCCAGTAATTACTTTATACAGGATTTGTGAGGCAAAGAAAATTAAACGAAAAATACGAAGACAAACTTTTCTCCACAGATTTAATCAACTGAATAAAGTATGTTTGGTTTTTGGTCTTGCGACAGAATTTTCCTTCTAAAGTTAAGGGCAGAACTACTTTGCTGAACTACCTGTTTGACTAGGTAATTATTCGATTGACTGGTATTGCATTGACTTTATTAGCCGCTACATCTACAAACACTACATGTACCCCACAAGCTAGCTGCCTTCCGGCTTGCGGAAAAGGGGCGCTAGAATCTCACATTATACTTCCCAAGTTGGCCACTGTTGCGTGTAATTCATGGAAAAATTAATTTTTGAAAACTACTAGTCCTAAAATCAATTTCCCAAAATCTTCTCGAGGATTCGCATCAGCCCATGTAACAAGATAGACACATAACATCCATTAGCTCTTCCGAGAATGTATAATCTCTCAATTTCAAGAGCAAATTCAATCTACGCTTTGATCTTCATTCTTCCATTGATTCTCGCAATACATCAAGAAGTAAATGTGTAACTCTAACCGATGTACAAAGGCAGTTCTCAACAAAGCGTACCACCTTTCGCTGTACCTTTTCTAGATTACAAGTCTTAATGGTAATCTTCCGGATAAAGTGGAATTCGGCAGAGTGAAGAGCACAAGAAGGCGAATTGGGTCTGGAAATCAATGAATGAAGCAAACAGGAAGTTTTCGTCAATACAGAAGTAAAAAAATCGAGTTAGATGGAAAAAACCAAAATTCCACGAGTGAACTAATCAAATATTTGATAGCATGATTCAGCGATGCTGTGATCTGCTTGCTAAACAAAAACATCATCTCATGACTCTGGTCAGAAAGTGTGCTTCTTGGAGAAGGATCGAGAAAAAATCACTTTACGAATCAAAAAATTGTCAGGAAGGGTGTAGAAGAAATAAAATCGATATAAAAGCATAACAAATGCTGCATGTTTCTACATAATGTTCTAAATCATAATTTTTGTTGCTAAAATTAGTGGTACCACACCTGACCATAATTATACAGTGCTAAACGTTTAAGCTATTCAAAGGCTTTTGGAAATAACTTTAGAGAGGAACGGAATAAATGACTTTTGAATACCTTAAATACCTTTTGTTGTCCTTCCGCTCAAATGTTAGAAAACGAAGGTAAGACATATTTGAGTGTGCAATGCTATATCGGCTTCATATCTTCAAATAATGAATTTATCGTTTTTAAGAAACCAAATATCTATATTAGATGAATATAAGTGGATTCTCATTGCCAGATTCTGTGGAACAAACTCAATGAACTAATGACCCAAGTTTCCATTCACAGTGTCATAAAAAGAAAATAAAAAAATCGAGGAAAGTATGTTGGCGTATTAAGTTATCATAATACAAAATTCTGAGGGGGAACAGCCAGTTATTCAAAAGAATTAAGACAAATTTTTCGTTCCCTACAGCAATTAGCCTTCTAGTCTAATACAGAAGAAATAATAACTCGTCCGTTGTGCGGCTTGAGTCCGGTTGTGAGGCAGTAACACCAGAAGATGTATGTTAGAACGGAAAACATCTCTTCCTGACTATGATGAATGATAATCTCGACTGGGATGAAAGCTGAGCGAGGAAAAGATAGCGTCGGTTCATTCTGAAAACCCGTCAAGAGGAAATTTAGCCTGAAATGCAGATCAGCCTAAATTCCTCTCGAATCCGAAAACTTTCCCGGCGCTTAATTTCATACACTCTCCTCCTCCTCCATAACAAGTGCACGTGTGAATTTAGCGGATGTGATGGAAAATACAAACATAAATGCATCAAACTACCGGGAACATGTTTCCGTCGAGTCATCCGTGGAAAGAGCGGGAGGGAGAGGCTGGATGGAAGAATGGAGCCGGGGGAATTCCGAGTACAAGCCACCATTGATGGCCCTGTGCTAATACCGGGAAAGTTGCGAGGACGGATGACAGCGCTGTCTTAAAATGGACCTGAGTAATGACAGAGTAGATGAGCTCTCGAGTAAACCCTCGAGAGTAAACCTAAATCATTAGCACTGTTCTAATGGATACTGCAACATTAAGACGAATCAATCCATAGAATTCTAGAAAGAAGAAGTGAGGGTGACGGTATTTCGTTTCTCTTGCATCGTCAAAAATTAACAAAAACGAGATCCAAATGGACAAAAGCGTGAATATTTTTGAAATCCTTTATATCTATATCTTTAGATACTCAAACGCACCGTTCTGAAATAATTTATCGAATAAATTTTATAATCGGAATTTATAGCTGATCAAATATCTCAGTTTTTCTTAGACTTTCAGTTTATTGATTCTACAAACGATTTTCTATTTGCAAAGATGCACTTGGAAGTTTAGAGCTTTTCCCGTTTTAATTAAATTCCTTCTCCATCTAAGAGTAAATAAACTATACTAATTTTGGAATTACGTTATTTTTCAAATTAAACAAACTGCTAAAAGTTTGAAAGCAAAAGTTTAAAATAATTTCCAGTACAAAATGATTTACCACTTTTTAAAGAGCATCCAGAATAAAAGAAGATAGTTTAAATCTCCATCCAAATTTTTATGGAAAATTTAGTCTTTTCTACCATGCTATGGCCTTCCAGAAAGTAACGCCTGACCACATAGATTTCATAAATGAAAATATTAGCACAGGAACTGTGTGGACAAATATCCATTGAAATTTATTGATAAATTTGATTGACAATACACAGTCTGAAGCACACTGAAAAAGGAAACTGTTTGCTCGTAAAAATTCTTCAAAGTTTTAAATTAATTGCGATTTTTCATGAAAAAAGGATTACGCAAATTAATTGATTTGGACACGAAAACGGAGAGGAAAACGCAAATAAAATTAATTAGACACCAACTAAATTAAAACCATTTCCAAATTCATAAATTTAAATATCGAAGAAATTTCACTGCCTAGAGCGCAGTATGATCGACAAAAAATCGTGTACAAAAAAGGATTCGTTTATTTTTAGCACCTGACATGCCGACGTTGCATAATTAAAAATACGTCAGCATTTATTTAAGAAGAATACAATGGCCTCAAAAGTTGCAGATTGCGAATCATGGGGACGGTAGTAGGTGGAGGAATTGTGTAGAGAAGAGAGAGGTGACAAAAGAGAAGGAATTCCAATGACGCTCGTAGCACACATGACGGGTAACAAAATAAATCCAACAGCAGAAGGCAGTAGAAAACTCCTCGCTAAATCTCGAGTAAATACGAATTCCATCATTGACGACAGAGAATACCCAACTAATATGAAGGAAAACTTCCAAGGAAGGAGCACAAGTTTATTTGAAAAATATTATATGTCATCACTATTCTTGAGGAAAATTGTTACTTCCTGGTGAGACGGCTTCAATAGTAAACTTATCTATCCAAAGTAGCTACCGGAACTCTCTGCAATTGAGTTGCTGAAACTACATTTTCCCCCAACTTCTAAAAAACTCGATAAACTTCACTTCCAGGAATAATTAACGCTGAGAACACATAACTAAAGTAGCAATTAACATCAAGAAAAATATCAAAGAATTCGTCAATCGACTACTGGCAGTACTCCTTGCACTAACGGAAAAAACGAGGACATCGTGCTTTCCTTTCTGTCTTCTGTCTCACTTCCGAAGTCTTGCAACACCACCTCCGATGCATGGTCACAAAATGAAAATTGCTGGATCTCATAAAAAAACAGTTTGCACCTCCGGTCCTTGAACAGCTGACGGTAAAATACGGCGGAAACTATTGCGCCGTGCTGGGGTTGAAAGAGGGTTAACCCCAAATAAATAGGACACCTATTGATGTATATACTGAACGGAATTATGAAGAAACCGGTAATCTAAAATGTTTGCATTTTTCTTGTCTGAGTCCATCGCGGAAATGAAGACTACCACAAGGCCACCATCTAGGACCAAAACAATTCAGGTTCCCGGAGACCGTCGAAAAAAATGCTATTTACCCATGCATCTTCCATTTCACCATCTTCGGTTCTTTAGCGACAAATATACCGGCGGCTTGTAAACAATGGTTCCGGACGAAACCGGGCCTTCCAGTTCGTCGGTGGGAGTTCCTTCACGGCGAAACGAACTCAACAGCTTCTTTCGGTAACGACGACACCTGGGAGTCTCCACAAGTCCAGGCTGCCCTCTTTATTTTTAACGGTCGAACACGCACAAGGGCGAGTCGTCTCTGAACCGAAGGCGTCTGCGGTGCCAACCTGTTTAAGAGGACGCGGAGGCGCTGGCGAGGGAAGCCTTCACGCCCAGACTCTTAACTAAGGTCGGTGCGCGTCTCTCTGCCGATCCGCGAAACGACTCTCCTCAACTTCTTTTCCTCCTTTAACCGTGGCCAATCGCTGCGCACCTTCGTGACGTAAGGGGGAAGAAGTATGGGAAGGGGGAAAATACGCGGGAAAGACATTTCTTTTTTCGAAGCATTTTTATCCAGTGTTTTCCCTTTCTCTCGCCGTTCTTTTTCGAAGAATCCGGGAAGTTTACCGGGGAATTACTACTTAAGGTGACACAATCGTGGGAAAAAACGGAGTGTTTGAGGAGCAAGGGCGGAAGAAAGATTTATGGACAGTCAGCCGTTTCCTCGATCTGTGACGGGCAATGCGTGATCATGAAGTACACAATTAACCAAAAAAACAAAATCTGCATTCTCACATAAAATAAGCATCTGAAGGACATAATCCATCGACAGTCTCACATATGAAAATCTCCGAATCACCGAATAATTCAAATTACTAAATTTAACTCATAATTAATCAAACATGTCGCGTGATAAGGATGCATTGCGAATTTTCCTTCTTCTGATCAAGCTCATCGTAGATAAAAATTCTCCCAAGGGTTTGAAGATGATGACGACGTCACGAGTAGATTGGCTGCTGCGCCAACTACAAGTCAATGTCACTCATCGTACGCGTGCTGGGAATTCGCATAATAATCGTTTATTCGAGGGTAAAATGGTATTAGTATATAGATTAATCATTTCTAATCCAAAATTTTGTACCTTGAACATCCTAATATTCAAAGAAATTTCATCTTCCATGGGAAATCGGCTGACTTTTTCATCTCTCTAGCCCCGTGTCTTCAGAAGAATATCTTTGCAAGAAAAGACTGACCTTCGCTTTCCGCTGAAGTGTATCTCTACCAGGAGAAGTTGATACAGGCCTTAATCGCATCTTCGCATTACTTTTATCTTTGACACGATTATGAAGGCAGTTAGATTTATCGAGTGTTTAATTTATTATCGCAGTGAAAGTCAATGATATTTTTCCTAAATGTGAACAAACTTATTGACGTTATTAATTAAAGAAAATGCCATAAAATAGCCTACGACAGGTAATTAGAGAATTTAAAACTGGAACAAAGAAGCAAGGTTTCTAAACTAATCCGCGACGTCTTTGATATTTACTTCAAGATGCGATAAAGAAAAATAAAACACAAAAAACACATTCTCCATATCGATTCGAGGCCATCTAAGGATATAACGAATTAAAATTTTGAATAAGTTACACTAAGCTAATGCTGATAACAATTTTATAATTATAACTATATTTCAATGGCTTTTAAGTAAAACCTATTGGCTTAGGGTAATTCAGAAACATCTTTGTCAGATTAAAGCTAAACCAGTTACATCAAATGATACTAAATGTCGTAATCCTTAAAGTTAGATTTAGAGCCATAAGAAACCGAAACTGGTATTATTAAAACGCCATCACTAAAAATTTTCCGCTGTCCTTCGGACATTCCTAAGAGTCAACTTTGAGGAAATCAAGCATACTCTCTCTTCACTCGAGCTCTATCTGTGCCCTATGAATTACCGCGAGATAAATCACTTGGTCTCTGTTTGGCCATCATATTTTCAAGATTAATTTTTCGTCAACGAACCTCAAATAACAAATCTTCTAATATAGGGCAACAACAGCATCCCTGGATATTATATACATCAATCAGCCTCTGAAGACAATTATAATAATAATATGGACCTGACAAGTGAAGGTGTACGAGTATCTTTTGTACATAAAAGGAACTACGGAACTCTTTGTCACAATTAGGTATATTTGAGCATTTTCATAATTTATTTTCAATATTTTTATTTATTTTAAATTATTTCTTAATTTAAGTTTTTACTTTTAAGCACTTTTCGAATTCGAATTTTAAGATTTTGGATTCGTCAATACTTTATAAATTATTTCACCAGATGACTTGATACCCTTACATACGACCTTATACTTCGATTTCCAGGCTTCTCTGATATCAGACTAAATACCAAATCAAAAATAAAAGGGTGTCAATTCATTTCTACGGTAAGCAGCAATATTCTCGATATTATGGTTCACATACATTTTTCCTTAGCGATCGAAACCAAAAATATCCCAAGTAATTACTTCGAAATTCCACGTAAATCATTAATTGCCCCAAAGATTTCTAGCACGAGGAAGGTTGGTATCCATGAAGTTACGGAAAACTATAAACATGGAAGTCATGCAATCAAAGATACAGGAAAGACGTTGGTGAATACTGATTAGGAGAGAGGTGTATCAATCATTATTATATGGATACACGTGGAATGTTAAACTAAATTAAGGAAAGTTATGAGGAAGTAAATGGATAAATAGGTGAGCCATTTTTCCGAGAAAAAGTGCGGAGACTAACAAGAGAGCGAAGAAGAGATTGTACCAAAGTTGTGTTCCACGAATGAAGAAAGTGTTTATTTCATGTAATTGATCAAGGGGTGAAGAATAATATGGGATTGGAATTTGGAGGTAGAGAGAGGGGATTAGGGAGGGAAGAATCGGTAGAGGGAGAAGAAAGAACGTGTTGTCATTACCACGCCCTCTTGAAAAACCACGTGGAGTAGATGTTTCGAGGTCAGATTGTCCCCACATGCGGGCCTCCCGCTAGAGGTTGAAGAAGCAATAGGCAAGAATTGGGAGAAATTAAACATTAATGATAAATGAGATGGGGGGTCATCAGTGATCAACCTCGAGGTAGCTACACGTGCGGTTGGGGATGATCGGGAGACGGGTGATTTTTTCGTTACTACACTTCTTAATCCTAAGTTGTCCTAATATCTTGAAAATATATTTTTCATAGACGCAACAAAGTAAAATCGGCTTCAGGTTAGTCTAATCAGGGGTTTCCAGCAGGGGTTAAACCTATCCCAAGGGTAAAAAGCCGCGTTTTACCGAATTGGAGTTCTCTTTTCCGATAATTTACTAACAGCAGAGTCTTTTCTTTTCTTACCTCTACCCCAAGGGATAAAACTAATTGTGATTAAATAAATATATTATTCTTATAAATAGAGTATTCCAAAATTAGCTGTATTTAGCAATGTTTCTGAGCTATTCCACGTTTTAATGACTCTAAGCCACAGGAGTATGCGGATTTTCTTGGTGAATTTTATGGATAAATTATAATTAAATCAATAGGGGATATAAAAATAAAATCCAAGGAGTACGGGGATCAAAATTATTATAGAGCCCTAGGGTATGATTCCCTATCCCTATCTAAAAGTGGAAATAAACATTGGCGTAAATTACTTAAATTTTAACTTAATCTCAAATCTTTTTAAATTTGATATAATGAAAACGAAAAATTGTTTTTCCAATTTATTTATTATGGATCGTAAAAAAGTATAAAATTTGAAGTGATTCAGATTGGTGCCCTTAGACATATTTAAGCACCTTTAAAGTTAAGGAGCTCGTAACAAATCATTATCATCCTCTAAATGTCTATAGAGCACTTTTTGAGAACCCCTGCATTAATGTAAACGTAGGAAGACAAATGCTTAGGAAAAGCACGTCATGGAAGCGTAAAATGGGACGAGCTACACACAGCCCCCCCTCACACCCAGGGGATTAGTAAATGTTCACTTTTTCTGCTGCAACCGCGCATCCCCTTTGATACGAGCAGATATCCTCTTTGTTTAAATCGCACTTCCTTCCAATTAACCCAGTTTTATGCTATTACTTCCCTTTATCTATCCATTCATCTAGACTCTTTTTGCCACCGTCATTTTCGCCCTGGTGGGATAGATAGCGGCCTATCTGATTCAGTTAAAGAGGAGTACATCATTTTTTCCATTTACCCCACTCCCTGGGCAGTAAATCATCTCTCAGTGAGATAGGTACGTTGCGAAGATCTACGGCGTTGCTTGATATTGAGTGGAGAGGTCGTTAACATCATATACTGTGAGACTGATCTAGTTTTTCCTGCCACTGCAAATATCAACAATCTTGAAGTTAGTTTAATTACAGTTTTTCGGACGAGTAAAATTAATAATAATGAACGGAATGTAACATTAATAATTCTAATGAGATGAAAGAAATATTTTACCATTTTAACAGAGTACTTCATCATATCATGATGTGGGAGCGAATGAAATTTCATTTCCGCAAAGCCTTTGTGCATTCGATGACTAATGACCTCCTATCGTAAATAATTTATGGCACAATACCATTTATGTCGAGAGTAATACAACTAGTATAGTACACGGGTTTATATTCTCATCTTTCTCGATCATACATGTCATAAGATTAAATGCGGAATTAAAGGTCTTATCGGTTTAAAACAAAGGTGGAGAAACTCTGGCCTTTGAGTTCGCTCGCGGAATAATCTACTAAGACTTCTTGAGCTGTCAAATTCATTTTCCTTTGTAAAATTTTGATATTTAACTACTTTTATAAAAGCAATACGACACAGACGAGGTCTCAAAAGCGGCTTAAAGGTTTATCGTTCGAAATTTCGATAAAAAAAACATTCGCCACCTCAGCTTTAAAATTAATTTAATTCACTTAAAAATACACAATACTTTTAAGTATCACCTACTCCTGACTACAAGTATTACTACACTTCATGACATTGGTCATGAAGTTGACTTTATAAAGAAATCTTTAAGCTTCAAAAACATTTAAAATTAAATACTTTTATTCTTTTTGCAGATTATATGAGAAGAACAAGGAAATACCAACGAGACTTCCGCAAGAAATGCAGATGACAACAAAGTATCTTTGCAGGTTCCCTCTTGGTTTTGCTTGAATGAATAATAATTAGTATTCCTATCGATATTTCACTTCCTCCTCCTGCCGGATACTCTTCCATAACTCAATGTTGTAATGAGACAGCAATTACTTCTCCTTTTCAAAGCAAATCAATTATTCGGGCGAGACTTCCTACTTGGACTTCTAAGATAAAGATCGAAAAATCCAAATGTCTGTGCTGAGTTTTCTTTACAAATAAATATATCATTTCCTCCTTAATTCGCGCAATCCAAATTGTTAGAGAAAGAATTCTCGTTAACACAGTTCCTCGCTTTTTGGCTGTTATCTCACCTATAGGCACGACCCTGGATATTCTTCTTACGTTTCTGGGTACTATGAGTATGTATGTTAAATGTCCTTAAGTAACATTAATTATCAATAAGCGCTGGGTGGGTAAGATAATAATGGATAGTATACTTCCGTATTATTAAAGCTGAAATTTGAAGAAAAAACTTTTATTACCAGTGAGTATTATATTATTATACATCTGAAGGAATCCTCAAATGAACAACTATATATAAACATAATAAATACTTATTGTTCTTCACAAAGTTGTGCTTGTCATAAAGTTGAGACACTCCTACCACCATATTGTGAGTGTGACTAAACTACTTCCTCCTGATAAGTTGAGAGTATGCTGTCTAGACTGCTTTCGCATGATCAGACGGTGTGGGAAGATGGGGTCTCGGATCAGTTATACGTCTCGCCATTTTCATCCCTTAAATATTACATTCATCTCTTACGTTTTTCTTTATAATACGTATATTTTTGTAATTCTGATTCTCGTTGAAATACAGTAAAGACATATTAATAAATTTTACCGAAGGAAACATGAGCAGAAATGAAAAACAAAGAGGACGAAGAACCCCGGATAGGTAAGAGCCGGAGGTTCCCGTAGATCAGAAAAATGGGAGTAATCTCCACTATAAAATGGCTAAAGGCGTGAGTGAAAGAGGTCGGGCTCGTCGGAACGGAGAGAGGAAAAGGGACGTGTTGATGGACCAAGTGAAGCGTGTCAACATGGGTCCCAAATAAGCTGGGTGTCAGAGAGATCAAAATTGAGGCCCTTGGCTGATTTATTGCGCGACAACGGACTGAGCGCGGCTGAATGCGTCCGTTGGATTGGAAAGCGGCGATAGAAAAAACTCGGGTTACAAGAGATGAAGCTAACCCGAGCGACCGTGTGGTCCGAGGACCGCAAACGATTACGATAGAACTCCGTTTATCCCGACCACTTTGCCATAATACGGTAATCGAGCATACTCCAGAACATATCGACTGCATTCTCCCATTTGTAGTACCAGATAATCATATCTACAAATCTATAGGACGGATATATTTATATATATAATACTTAGTAGCCAAATTTATAATTGTCACTTCTAAATAATCAATTCTACTTCAATCAAAAAATGACATCGTTTCAAAAATTTTCCTTGCGTCAATTATTCGTAGAAACGGTTCGGTAAGAAATATCTCGGAAACTTCATTGAATGCTTGGAAAGGGGTAACGCATGAGCCGTAAGAAATATTTTCTTAAAACTTATGCATTTAGAAGCAATTATTCACATCTGACTGGTTGATGAAGATAATTTCCTATGAAAGAAAGTTTCAGGAACAACCCAGAACGAAAAAAAAAACGGACTGCTAGTCTCTAACATAGAAGTAAAAAAAAAAATGATCTACATTTAACTATCAACACTATTCCTTATTTTCAAAGAGAGTATGAATTTGATTAGAAAATAATTCGGATCAAATGAGAATACCATCTCCATTTACAAGAATTTCACAATATTTATGACACTGCTACAGATTTGACAGGACCAAAACATTACAATTCATATAAACCATTATTATCAGCTTTAATTTCCAAAATTATGACTTATGAGCCTCCATACACCACATACACTGTATAATAAGTTACCTAACTGAAATAACTTCCTACAACTCTTTTCTCAAGTACTCGACGGGCCCAAAGGAAGAATATAGATTTATGTCGCCCGTGTTTGGATCAAACACAATTCAGATTTATTGCATTGCTTCGACAGCCAAAATAATATCCTCACAGAAACAAATTAAAAGTTAATTTCAGCTAAAGGAATAAAAAGTGTGAAAAAACCCGGCAGATGTGAATTCTTGTAATTTCAGCTAGTTTTATGCATAAACCAATCCGATTAACAGGGAATATCGCTATGAGAAAAATAAATAATATTAAGTAATTAATTCCACAATATATTTCTCGGTGATTGGATCTAAAAACAGACCCAACATAAAACGAATTTATCGATATATTATAGTTATCTGATGAGAAAATGAATTACAATAAGTCTAAAAATCACATTCCCATCACGACAAATATTTCTTTTCACAAAATTTCTTGAGAAGAATGTCGAAGGTTTTCTTTTCACCGAGTTAGAATTTCGAAAGATTTTTTTAAAACGATACCCAATCTAAATATTAATCAACCTCCATCAAGAATTTTTATTACTACATTTGAAAATCTCTCCACAGACTCCCATTTCTTGAACCATCATAGAAAGATGGGTAGGTGAATTGAAATCAAAGCGAACGAGAATTTATTAATACACCGGTAAATCAGTATCCAAAGTTAGGAACCACACAGCATCGAGACCAACGGTAACTTATGTCATAGGAGACTTATTCCATCTCAAGTAGACTTTAGACTCATTTTTACAACCATAAGCATAATTTCGCTAAGATTAAAAATGTAAGCAGAAAATAAGATTTCCTAATGCTTTCTATAGGTAAGTAGTCTGTCTGCCTGAGATTTCATTTACCCTAGTGCGCCTGCGATAAATTATAGGTCAAAATAGCATATAAAAGCAATGGAAATACATACCAAATTTGAACACTATTTATGCCACATATGTGTTAGGCAACAACAAAACATCTCTTTATCTCCAGCTCTCTCATTAAATAATCACAACACCGATTCTTTTCATAACCCCACACAATATAGAGTAGGAAATTCTTCACTTGAGGACAAAATCTTAATTTCGATTGCTCTGATTCGAAGGCGACCGTGCGTATGAAGAGAAACTCAAAATTAACCTCGTTCGTAGCGAACTGACCCAGATAAAGCATTTTATGCTCATATTGGTGCCTTCCGCAACTTGGAATATGTTGCAATTACCCGAAAAATACTTAGAGGAGGCATCGTAATCGTGGAATGTCGTTTTCATTTTTTCCAACTCATAACGCGAGAATCTCGAGATTCCACAATTGCTCGACTTCTTTAATTACTGCATATGCACTCAGGAAAGCAAGTGTAGTAATGCTTGTTGATTTTTGCAGAAAACCAAAAGAAATTAATTTCGCTTTGTATTTCCGGTGGAGAAACGCTTGATGGCGGAAAAGAATGAACGATTTCCAGCAAGTAGAATCTAAATAATTCCCAAGTAATTGTATATTTTCTTTTGATACATTATTATTGCTTATGAATCCAAACAAATGGAAATCCGAACGAAAAATATAATGAAAATTATCCTCGGCTATATATCCAGAGTGTTAAAAATGCCGTTAGTCATAGAGTTATTTTTTAATCATAAGAATTGTCTCGGAAACAACTATATCAAATATTTTAAAACAGCATTTTAATACTATGCTCGGCAGAGCATGAAAAAATTACACTATTTTTGAAAATTAAAAACAAACAAAAGGAAAACTTTTTTTAAACTGAAAATTTGGAATGAAAGTTATCGTTAAATGATGCCAAAGAGAAGAAGAAAAACCACGGAAAGCAAATACTTTATCAATCTTTATCTTGTGCGAGATTAAGAACATAAATCAACGCGATGATTTACATTTACGTGAAAATTTACATACTCGCTGAAAAAAAAGAATAAGTAAGACATGTAAAATTGTGAAATACCATGAGTGAGAAAGAGAACCTAAGCTATAGAGGAAGTAGGGAAAATCTATGGAAATCGCATGAGGAAAGATTTTCCCTTGAAGGTGGCATAACTCTCAGTTGGCAGATGCGTGCTGAAGAGCCATTGCGTAACATGACCTAATACGACCCCAAGCGACCCCGCAGGTCTCCATTTGTTAAATACGGGACCGTATCCTGAACACAATGAAGGCAGCAATGGCGAACCCAATGCCTCGGATTTTGTCACTTTCGCCCGCAGCAACGCTAACCACCGTGACGGCCCACTTAGATCACCTCAACCATCATGTGCCGTGTATTTTAAGAACTCTTTTAATACTTCGCCGGAATACGCTTTCACTGTGAGTAATTCAGTAATCATAATTGTGTCATCTGTAGAACGGATTAGTTCATATTATCGTAGAAGGGTACAAAGCTCTCTCTCATCACTTCACGGAGTAGTTTCTAAAGATTTGGGCGTGACCCTTTGGAGTGTACGAAGTTTAAATCTGACCCCAGAAGATGTGGTAGATCGAGCATCTTCTCGACTCATTGCAGGACCTCGCTAAAGGGATCTTAAATTTAACTGTAGAATAATAGATGGAGGACCAGATTTATCCATATCAGTTAATACAATATGTAGAAAGTTCATGCACTGAAGTTTTCGGGACACGTAAACATTGTGTATGAACCTAAGATTGAGCGAGTTACTCGAAGCGCTAAGTTATAACTCAAAGGTGAAGTTGCTGGTTCAGATTCGGAAATCACTAATTTGACAATAGTGCAAATACGTTACCACGACCATATAAACTTGCTGCTATATTTTCTTTTGAGCAATCCTCCATCCATAGAGGTTATTATCTCATCTACTTTTGAACTTTCAAGTCGCGCAATTACGACACTTTTACAACAATCGATTATTTGGATTAGATTTAATTTCCAGAGTATCCTATGAATTCGGGGGAAATTAACTCTACTAACAGCGCTTAAATCTTGGCATCGTGTTTTGATTGAGTTGAATTCCCAGAAGAGCAAATATATGCTGGATACACTCTGTTCACAAGATAAAAGAAAAATATTATCGAGAAATTACTGCTCAAGAAACAGAAACAAATTTTCCAAAAATTAACGAATTCATCGCTAATGAGCAATTAATGATAAATATTATACAGTAATTATCTTCTTATTCCTGATATGTAAATGGAGAAACATGATAAGAACCATACAAATTAATAATGAAATAAAACACTTAGTAAAAAGAATACCTGAAAGCTGTTTCTGAAGATGTCGAAATTTCTAGAAAAGCAGAGGTTACCGTAAAAATTGGTGTGGTAGCAATAGAGAAATATATGGAAGGGGCCTATGTTTCAAAAGATTTCGGGAATTCCTAGTACCCCACTGACCATGTCTCGGAAAGATTCCTCAGCACCAGGGGCGCATCTACAGTTTTTGCTTAAACTTAGGGGTCGCGACCATGAGAATCAAGATGATACGCATGGGATGATAATCAAGATGTAAAACTTAACGTTGAAACGAGAAATTATTGATTCACACCATAAGAAAGTACTGCAAACAGAGAAATGCTGTAAACTTTCTACATAATTATTGATAAAACTCTTTAGAATTAGGTTCTGAAAGACATATTTTAGAATCTTAGGGGGGCTAGTGCCCGTCTGCCACACCCCTGGGTGCGCGCCAGTCCAGAACTCAAGAATTTCTTCATGTCAGTAAATGAGATATAGTATGCACAGAAACTCTACAAGAGAAAGTATACAAGACTCCATAAGAAGTCATCGAAAATCATTGTTTCCCAAACTGCACTTATGGCCCATGGACAAGGTTTTCACTCGAGAGGGGGTCAAGAATCAAGGTTTCCGATACGGATTAAGTGAAAGTGAACTACAAAACGAACTCTTCCAGGAAAATGTTAAGACGCGTGTAAGCAATCGCATAACTTGCTCAAGCCATCCTTTGAGGGATTGCGTGGCACTTCCTTGTGTTATTACTTTCGACGCGGTTAAAGATTCGCTCTTTAACAAAGGTTGCGTTGAATAACAAGTTTCGCCATTGCAGAGGCTGCGGTTATCACTTGATTCATAAATACATCAAAATGGATGTTAAATTTCCAATAAACAGGAACAATAAACCTTAAAACATCGTAAATCTGTGGTTTATCGCCGATTATGTTTTTAAATTTACTCCAGTGACGATGATACAAAGTTGATGTGATGAAGTAACACTTCACTATAAAGCAGAATGAATGATTTGCGTGCGAGGTTATTTTCTTACTTTGATATTTTGGAATACATAAGAACAGATACGCTAGAAGGTGTCAAAAAGTTCCGCCCGCTATTAAGGTAGCATGACAATCAGCAATGGAAGTAACATGATTGAAATGGTAAGTTGGGCAGCTCAAGCGAAAGGAGAATTCTACCCATAAAAAATGACTACTGACAGCCAATAATACAAGCTTAGGAGTTAGAGAAAAGTTTTTAAAATCAAAGGTAGGTTCCTTTTGTATGATGTGAAACATGGACAAGAAAAGAGAACATAAGACAATATTAGAAGTAATGGGATAGTCGGAAATAAAATGAACAGATCGAGCAACTAATGAAGCAGTCCTTCTAGCAAAAGAAGATGAAAGTCTTAACAAAAAGGAATGGAAATTTAATCAGGTACACATTGGGGTAAGCTAGTCTACTGGAGACAGCACTGTAATAAATGATGGAGCTAAGCAATTTTATACTAAGACCAAGGTTGAATTACAAGAGATAGGATATGCTAAGGGTTAAAGTTAGGAATAGCAAGGGAATGAAGCGAAGGATTAGGATGGCTCATAGAGATGCAACAAACCAATTTTTGAATTGATGACCCTTAATGAAGCATTTTATCCAAGTAAAGGATGTCTTTCATCTTCAGAGTTGAGGATTTAATTTTATCCATATACATACGTGTATTTAAAAAAGTTCTTTTGGCTCAACCCTGTTTAGATATTGTGCGTCCATGCTTAGAATAAAAAATTGCTTTTAATGAACTAAGTTAATATCATGAATACCGACAAATTACGAGGGCGAATAACTGACGTGTTACAGGCAATTAATTTTCACTATACGTGGACTTATAGAGAAGAGCCATCCATGTAATTCTACGCATAAAACAATAATCGATTGTACGATAATACGAACATGTGACGAGGAGGCAAAAGAGATAATTACTGTTTACACTTCACAGGATCACGATAACAGATCGATCGCTGTTAACCGAAAGAGCAGTCTGAGAGACAAATATTGCCAATATCCAATTTAAACCGACCATGAGCATGAAATGACCTTTTCATTTTTCAGAATTTCAAAGATGATCATTTAAAAAGATCCTCGACGAAAAAAATTATCATATTAATATAAATCTTTTGAAATTCAGGGCACGTACCCTTTTGATCTTCTGACCTTTAGGGAAAGCCTCTCTCAAATCGCATTTACTCTCCTCATCTCTTTTCCTTCTTCCCTTCATCTGGCCCAATCTTGATTCTTTCCTCTTATTCCTGTCTCATCTTTCTTCACATCATTGCCCTCCATCTATTCCCGCAGCATTTCCCAAGGGGTACAGTTTTCTTCCGCCTTAAGCAGATTCGAGCGTATCTTTGACGGAGATTCTCACCAAATAGAGAGAAAGAGCGGGAAATATTGTCAAACTTAAGGCGCAGAACCCTGCGTTTTCCCTGACGCATCAGTCAGTTGTCTTTCATACCTTGGAAAATTGACTATTGATGACGAGTATAACGACGGTTAACATTTCTTACAACATTTTTGAAACGTAGCATTTCATGCTAAACGAAAGAAATTCGTTACAAAATCTTCAGAAAAATAAAGAAAGATAAAATTCCTATATTTAATATTTAATGAGATGTCAAATTCTCGAAAATCGAAAACTCTGCAAAAGATCGCAAATTTTGAAAGACTGAAAAAATATTGTCTAGTTGATTCCACATGTCAATTTGGCTTATATTTTCTGGGAAAATCATTATATAAACTGGATTTAACGGCAGACCGAGTAATTGGCTTCCTTTACTAAGGCAAGAACCATCAGCCCCTATATAGTACCTATATTTAACTGCTATGAAAGGGAATTCTGCAGATCTTATGGGAACGATTGAATCATATCAAGGCCAAGAATTCTGAGAAAAAATTTAATTATATGAAGTTGTAAAAGAGATATATGAACCTTTCGAATCATATGCCGTTAACAATTTCACACAATTTGAAAACATTTTCCTGAAATCTTGCTCCTAACCTAACGTATCAAACAAGAAATGAATACATACTCGTAGTTCTTAATTCTGACGATGAAGCGCTGCTGGCGCTGGCCGTATTAAAAGGAATCCTAGGCTAGATGTTTCATAACTTTTAAGGTCAAACAGAGAATGCAAAAGGAATGCTCACAATCAGATTTATAAAGAATAACCGGTTTTAGAAATATAAATTGAAGAATTTCTAACAACTAATGCCTTTACAATACGCCACAGTTTTTAAATATGAAGGAAAATATCTGATACTTGAGTTATATCTTCAAATTCATGCTTGAATAAGCAATACCTTATCTAAAGGTCACCACTTGTTCTTCTCCCTCTCTTGTACCTTTCCTTCTCTCCCTTAAATCGAATGGACCCTTTCTCGATTGAAGAGGGCGCTGATATCTCGCCTTTGAAATCATATCACTTTCCAAAAACTCCGGAGGCCGATTGACAACCCTTTACTCCTAAATAAACATGAAGCTGCTACGTCCCTCTTGGACAGATCCACGGTTGTTGAGCGATTCTCAACTACGGTTGCCGGAAACCCAGGGTTCCACGGCATTTATACGTAATTTTACTCAATTACTCTACATATTTACAAATAGCAGAGGCTCCGCAAGAATAACAAATGAAAATAAATTAATTAATAAACTTAACTGATGGAAAAAGTTTTTGGGTAAAAAACAAGTTTGTCCTGGTTGTATCGATACTCTTGCTATTGCAGCGCAAAGCGGAGCTTTGTTTTGCTAACAGAATATCCTTAAAAACGGGATGAGACTGCGTGATGAATTGGCTTAGAGCAACCGCCCTAAAAGGAGATCTGGATTCGAGACGAACGGCGTTTTCATTTCCTTTACTCATGAAACGAAAATCTTTAATATTTTATAGAAAATTCACAATAGTTTAAGTGGAATAAAGACCAACTTGGACCTCTCGCCTCAGTAAAAGTTTTATTCATTCACTCAGTAAGATTACTTCCAGACAAAGTACCGTCAGAATGGACTTTGTTTACCCACTCCTTGGATACATATATGTAGCGGTTTGACATGCCCTTGGTCTTACAACAGGAGAAGATGCATTAGGAAGGTCATAATATGATGAAGAAGATCAAATAACAGCTCAGTTAATGTTCCTACAACGCTACTCGCGTATACATGCATGATCATGAATGTAGATTCTTTAATAACGGTTTCAGAAAGACGAAAGAAATCGCCAACTTCTACATTAATGTCAAAATTGCAATTTGGCTAATTTGTAGCTTTTTACTGATGTATTTTATTATTGAAAATAAATTTATTTCAAGATCTTTTAGTATTTTTCTTATAACGAAAGGTAGCTGAAAATGGTCTTTCCACTTAATACCTGGCCGACCGGCCCTGATTCGATACACTATTTTCTTAAATAGGGCTCTCATTATCTAAACAAAATAGAGAAAAATTATGAAAATTACACTGAGAGCTGTAAAACGAAATGGGCAAGTGAGGGATGTTGAAAATTAATGATAGGACGACACCAAATTTATACCTGATTCCGATAAATCACCCTACCAATTATGAAAATAAAATAAATACATCTGGTTTCCTTCTTCGCTAATAATAATAAACGTCTTTATTGGGCGAAATTGGGACTAAAGAGTCCCATCTTCCATTTAACCCTTGTCATAAAGTGAGAGAAAGATACGAAAGAAAATTTCAGAAGGGAAGAAAGTGTTTTCGTGGAGGAGTAAAAAACTGTGATATTTTATGCACAGAAAAAGTATCTCCACTGCAGGAAAACACCCACGAAGAGAAGGGGGATGTCGAAAACCTGCGAAAGATATAGGAAAGAGTGCTGAAGAATAGAATGCATCATAAGTGGTAGAAATTGAATAGAAGATTTTAAAGTTTGTAATACATAGCAGAAACATCATTGTCAATAAAAGGTAACAGAACAGGTAATATATACAAATTAATTCACTATACGGAATATCAGAAATTGTTCCTTGTCGTATATGCGTATATAAAACATATCAGTAATCATATTTTGTCAATAAAATCGTGACTGTAATGTATGAAGAATGATTCACTGTCAACAAATTAGGTGTGTGAAGAAAAACGTTTCGTGCGATTAAAAGATGCATTTTTATGCACATAATACAAAAACGAACAAAATTTGTTAAAGAGCATATTACGATATTTTAGTAGTGTTTTTCAAATGCAAACTGCGAGATAAATTCGCATAGTTTATAAAATATATGGCAATATTATTTAAGGATACCTTCGAACGTGAATCTTATATTAAGGGTTCCGGAAATAAAGGTTGATAAACACATATCCAAAAACTCTGATATGCCACTCCCTTCAGATGCTGACGAATGTCCACGTTGCTTACGTTAACTCTCATTTGAGAGGTATTTGATTATGTGTTGGTGCTGGCCTCCACGAATTAATCCCATTAGAGTTTACGGAAGATCGAACCAAAATCAGAGTAAACGCGAAGAGGCCTCTCGTTTGTGTATGGCGCTTACGGTGCACAGCAGTCGGCGAAAAAGTGATTGATGATGATGATCCAAACTTAAATGAAACGTGATAGGTGGTGCGAAGGAGTCCTTAGGAAAACAAACAAAAGAAGACGAGAGGAATTCGAATGGGACTGTTTAACGAAATAGGATCCGAATCATCGCGATGCGAGTATGAATCGAAATAGTGGAAAAGAACCTGATCTCCGAGGAGAGTTCTAAAGGATTCCATTCCATTGGAAAGAGGTCGGGCATTCCGCAGCCATGGATCGTTCCGCAGATTCGCTTAATTTCAGCTGAAGAATAGCAAATACGCCTAATACTAGAATTTCATACAATGGCATATCAGCAAGACGGTTCTATTACCTTTTAGCAACCAATTTTACCTATGGCCCTAGCCGTAATTAGGAATTAATAGTTGCTAAACTGTAGTTCGTAAAAAACATTCATCAAAAATAATAAATAATAATAAAAAATAGTAATCGAAATGAAAATTTTATTTAATCTTTTATTTTCAGCAACATCCAGGACGCTGCACAGGAATAAGGAAATCCGGAATCTAAAAATAGTCTAAATTTATTTTTAAAGACAAAATGAAATAACTTTGATGAAAATTTAATTTTAAGAAAGCTATTAACTGCTCTATGAACCATCAATTAAGAACTATTAATTAATAATGTGAGAAAAATGTGTGACACCCATAAGTCAATTGCCTATTATAGAAAATCCCCGTACAAAAGATCAATATCGGTAAGAAGTCTGAATTGATTATCCACATTTGAAATATATCGGCTATTTACTTACTTACTTTGAATGATATGATGCTCACGAAATTTAAATTTACTCAACTTCAAATTCCTCCATATTTTCCAACAGACTCATAAAAATCAATATTATTTTTCATTGAAATGTATTCAAATTATAGAATTGCAAAATCTAGTAGGCGCCCATAGTAATTTCGCTAAATTAATTTCCGGAAATCCTCACATAAATAAGTTCTTAGACTTAACAATTCTCCTCGATAAATGTGACTAGTTAAATCAAAAATTAATTTTAAGCCCTCCTACACTAATATTAGAAAACTAAACCCATTTACGACGAAAATTCCTCGGAAATGCATTTTCTGAGAGATTTTTTTTAAATTTTTTGATCTCGAGAACTGGAATTTTTAACTAATGAATGAAAATCTTCACTGGAAGTTTCGGATTGAAAAAAGAAGCTGGGAACAAAGTTCGCGGATTTAGATTAATACCGTTCAAAGCCGAAAAAAGTAGCTGCGAAAAATTCGAAAGAACCTTCCCGGAACGAATGAGACAAGAGGAAAACCGCTCATGTGCCCTGCGTCGTGAATTCGCAAAAAAATAAATACCGTAATTCATCCGAGCGAAAGAGATTGAAAGCAAGGCGTCCTTCGAAAAGCTTCAGGATGAAAGTTTGGTGGATGCGAGAGGATTAGCAGAAGGTGGTATGAAAGGCGTTAATAAAAGCAAAAAGGTATGAAAGGGAAGAAAAAGAGAGAAAAGAACAATTATAAAGAATGCTTAGTGGAAAAGTACCTCGAGAAGGGGATTTAAATTTAAGGTTTCCTTTAGTAAATATGAAGACGAGTCTTCCTCCAAAAATCACACGCAAAAATACCGTTGTGTTCAAGATTTCAAAGGTATAGAATTACGGTAAGAACCAAGTTAATTATATTTAAAATCTATAAGGAAAAGGAACACGGCTGTGGTAAGACTTCGAGAAAAGCTCCAAATAGCCGTTGTTTGTGAGCAAACTTACCATTGAAGAATTCCCACCAGCGAGGGTTAGGGCTCTCCGTGGTCGCGCTTTGCTAGTATCGTTCTCAATTTGGCAAAATAGTTGACAAATTACTTATTGAGAACGGCTATTTGGAGCTTTTCTCGAAGTCTAATAATTAATTTTTATAACACACGTTGTTTCTGCTACCAAATCTTGATCGATGAAATACTTCTGTCGTGTAGTATGGCTCAAAGAACTATGTCTAGTCAATTTTGTCTCTGTCTTATTCATTGTTGTGATTTGTAACTAAAAAAAACACCAAGACTGCTAATTAATTGCATTTATTTTGTATTTGGGATATTTAATGCAATGAAAAGTGTTAAGCAAAGAATGATAAAAAATCTACCCCACCACGAAAAATAGCATTATTGGCGATCTAGGTTTCGACGCGTCCCATCATCATTAGGCAGAGGCAAGGCATCGAATTCTGGGTTGCCAGTAAAGCTATTTTTAGTGTTACAGGTAAATGTTTTATCATTTCATTGTTTTACGTAAAGGAGACCTATAATAAAGTCATGCTGCAAGGAATTGAAAGTATGAAAAGTGTTATCCCTAGAATCAGTGACAATCAGAGGAAGTGTTTTACTCGCAACATTCTTAATCAGCAAGGAAATCCTGGGCAGACTACCTCACTCCTCACTTTGCCTGGTAAACCTCATTTACATTTAAAAGGTTGTGGTAGCTAATAGTTTAGGGAATGAGGTTCGAAACGAGCTTCTGGTAGAATATTTTACTGTAGTAAAAAAGAATGCGAGGCTAAGATGAGTTTGGCTTGCGTTGATTAGCTGCATTAACTACCCATACAAATAACTTACAGCATTGTGATGTCAATAAAATTTTTCAAAAAATAACCAAAGTAAATTTAAACAAAATAGAATGAAAAACCCGTTTGAACGGAGGAAGGAAAGGATTGTGGAACAATCGATTAGAAAACTGAAAAATGTGGAAATATGCGAGTTAGAAGGAAGTAAGGTGAAAAAGAAATGAATCGATAACGAATTATCTTACACCAAAATAAAAATTTGGTTACGTAAAATCTTCAACAGATAAATAATAATCGACGCAAAAACCGCTCGAATTGGAGACTCCAACAGCGAAATTCACAGGAAGAGAATGAGACTTTTGCCTCACTTACAGGAGTCTCTTAACTGATCTAAATGAATGTTCTAAATGGACCAAAGGTATCATTACTTCATTCGCGAATTAATTCAAATCCTAGGTCTTTGAAATCCTTGATTTAATTCCAGAAATGATTAATCCGGCTCTGAGTCTAGAGATCGGAATCGCGAAATACGTAATGAAGTGTCGCTTTAACCCAATTCTTTCCAGAGACACAGAATCCGTAAGATGCTCTCTTAAGAGGCCTTTAAGTTTGAAAGAGACTGAAACTAATCCTTTTTCTAAGGTCCCCAACGGCATCATCCTGCGTAGATGGAATTATCCGATTTCTTTTCTAAACCTGAGAACGGGACGCTACAGAGTTTTGTCCTCAGGAAACAAAACGAGGCTCCACCTTACATCCGGGTGCCTCCCATTGAAACCCTAAACAGAGATAAGAAAGAGCGAACGAGGATACGGTTTTAGGGAAGAGAAGCGGATGGAGAGCTAATGGGCTGCATCTTGCAGGGTTTGTCGCCCTGGCGCTTTTCGAGGTCACGTTTAGCCTCGCTCCGTTAAGGAACGGACCTCAACAGTTAACAATACACTGTATTGCATTCAACCGTCATCTAGGAAATGAATTTCGCGTCTAATGAATGAGATATCGAGCAAAATGTATTCTTGGAGTGCGATAACTTGAAATAACTGCATCCGGCGCCATATGAGATAGGGAATAGTTCAAACTTGCAGCGAGCGTCATATAAGAACGAGTGATTTTATGGCGCGGATAGTGAGAATGAGGAAAATTTGATTGAAATTCTGTCTCCAGAGATCCTACCACGTCTTACCCGGCGTATTTTTCTAAAATCAACCATTACCTATAATTTTTTCTTGCGAGATAATAACGAAGCGAAAACGTTTCGTAATATGATTGTTATTTTGAGAAGCTTTTCTTTAAAAAAAATCACGCCAAGACGGTGTTCTTTGGAAGATAAAAAGAGGAATTTTCCCAGTGATAAGACATGACCTCTATTATCATTTCCGGAATAAAGCAAATCAACACCGTCTAAAAATATTTTGAAGACATCTTTCTCTGTACTTGTACGTTTCAAATATTTAAGTTTGCAGAAGATATGGCGGCTCGAACCAACGGAGCGTTCCCAAGATTTGAAGTTTCAACACCGTTATTATTATCAACATTTCGAATCTGTAATTATTTTCTATACCTATTTGCAGTATGTTACAAACATACATGCAGATTCATATAGTTAATTTCATACATAAAACGTTCTTGTTATTTCGGCGACTTTGTTTTGGATTTTTCGTGGTCCTCGTCTGACTTGCCCTCGCATCTACCTAATTACCATTCATGGTTTGTATTTTTACGGATCCGTGACGCAGGTTTTCAGGAAGGAAAGGAAAGTTAAGTTTGCACGTAACTGCTTCCTTCCTGGATAAACCCAAAGGATATAGAGAGGCGAAAAAGATTGACGAGACAGGGACTCAAACCAGTATTTCACTTTCCTTCTCTCCTTTGACACATCTTTCGACTGAAATATTTTCCCACCAACTAATCACTCTCCCCTTTCTTTCGAAAATCTCATTGAACATACAATAACATGAAATTCGAGCCTTTATAACCGCACAGGTTAAAACAAAACTACGATACAGGATATCGGCAGGAAAATTCTCGCAAGACATAAAGAACAAATTTTGAATAAGGACTGCATTAAGAGCAACTCGCTCGATCCTGGAAAAGATCCCATTTAGCGCGTTTGTTCTCGTCCCACGCGGAATCCTTGAGCACTTCACCCGCACGAAGCCCTTCTTCCAATCAAAAACAAACGAAGCGATAACACACCAGTCTGACCCTCGAATTATTCCGAGGAAGATGGAAAAAAGACGTGGCGGACATTAAAAGTATATGGCAAACATGAGAAGGAGCAATCTGGGGACGTAGCCGGGTTCAGGGGAAGGGGTACAGGGGAGGGGTTGTGGAGAGAGAGAGAGATGACATAGGCGGCATTGTCCGACGGAAGAGGAGAACGAACCCTCCCAGTCCAAGGATAAGCGACCGTCTCTACCCTTCCCTCTTCATTTTATCCTACCTTTTTCTTCGTCCCACCCGCGCTTTTCTCCTTTTTCAGACTCCCACTTTTTTCCATCTCTTTCGCCCCAGACTTTCGGAATTCCTTCCGCAGCGTCGTAGGCTGGCCTTCTCCCGAAGATGATCCTGTTTCAGAACCAGCCACAAATTCACTGCAATTCTCACAATAACGATTCAGTGAATGGAATTGAGACGACGAAATTATGAAAAATGGTAACGAAACGAATCAAGAAAGACCTAAGTAAGAAATGAGACTTCGGAATTCCGAGGATAACTGTAATTTGGAAAATAACGAATATCTATGAACATCAATATACAAGGATTGTGCGTGCAATGCTTCCCGGATAACCGAAGAACGATATCTGAGAATCAAATGAAAGAATTAAAATCCAACCTAGAGCAATACTAAGCCCAACGGTCACTTCCATTCGCAGCTCTAAAATTCAACTGTTTTTTTTTCGTTTAAGACTGTTTATTCTGATATTTGAGATAAATACAGAGTTAGAGCTCGCTTCCTAAGACGATTAAGGACTCATTCGCTTTTTCTGCAGTATCTCATTCGAAATTTACCTACAATGGTACAAGCTTACAATGAAATTTGCAATTTAAGAGAAACGTTCGAATAAAAATCTCTTATCGCTATTAAGCACTAATTGCGAATAAAATAGTAATAGGGACGAATATGAAGAATTTTTTCACCAATGTCATCACACAGAAATTACCATTCATTATGAGCCATAAAATAATTTTTTTAAGAAATAGTAAAATAATTTATAAATATATATTACAAATATAGAGAATAAAATAATTTTCCAAAAATGCCAGGAACATAAATAGGACGATGATAACACACTGTTATTAGAGTGAACCAATAATGTGGACAACTCCATATTCTAGAGGTTTATTTCCAGCCAGTAAAATAAAAATTTTCAGCCCCGGGATGTAAATTTGTTTTCAAAACATTTCACGTATCTTTTATTTTCAAAACGTTATATTTGAATACATTTTCGAATTTATTCACAGTAACTCCCTCCTTTGCGCGACATGTTTTGGATCATTTAATAACTATTACATGAAGAAACGAAGTTTTGAGCTCGTGAATGATCACTTTATAGTTTTATGAGAGCCTGCTCCAAACTTCCTTTTATATACGAGTACATACAATTAAATGATTCTTCCTAAATACGTGACGAATTACCGATTACTTGGTCCCAGCGTGAATTTATCGTTCTATTCGGAAGCATGCCAAAAAGGTTTATTGATTCTCCAACGCATAAGAGGAACTAGAAGAGATGGAAACGTAGGTCGTTCTTAAGGTACATACTACAATTATTATTTAGAATCCGTCTCCAGTCATAACGGAGTTTCAGAGATTTTATTTCCAACCTGCGTTAAGAGCAACCTGCAATTTTAATGATAACCAAATATTACGCTATTATTCAGCAAGATACGCCATTTATAAAGAGGTGTATGAAACAATTTTAATTGGAAAAATAAATTAGATGCTTGAATTTCCTAACCAACCGATAAAAATGAAGTTCTAAACGAGATAATCATAATCTACATATCTAGGTGAGGTAAACCTAGCATCTGCGGAATACACAAATCCGCGGTAAAAATATCGACGATATCGACGAAATTGCTCGGCGTTTATAAACGCTGAGCAAAAGGTTTTGCAGCGAAATGCAAGAGCGTAACGAAACAACCGCTGATCATTTATGTTTTCATAACTCCCAAAATATTTCCAAAGATTATTCGATTTATTGGTATAGAGTAGAACTTCAGGAAGAAAAGATGTGAATCTTGGACGGATTTCAAGTACGGTTATTTTTGCTACACAGCGGAAAATTCTGCAAAATTATCCTCATCAGATCCCTCTAGTCTTATTCTAGGAATTTCCCAATTGTTGATTTCATCTATCTTGATCTTTTCGGCCACTTCCTCCTTCCACACCCTATTCATTGGAATTGGCTCTTTTCTCCTCCATTTCCTTTCCTTCTCGTTACCTGCCTCAGTCCCTTCATTTCACAGCTCCAATTCCCTCTTTCCTGTCATATACTTGTCTTCTAACTAACCAACCCTCCATTCTCTACAACTTTACTCGCTCTTTGTCTCTCCTCCAAGGGCGCCACTGGCAGACAAAAGAGGTCGAGAGGAAAAAAGAGCATCGAGAGCGTCCTTTAGGGCGGGAAAAATGCGAAAAGTGAATAGCGCGACCGTGACGCCGCCCTCGCGTTCTTTTTTGCAAACCTTCTCTTGCTCCAGCAATGCTCTGAGGACTCCCATTTACCGGTATCATCAAAGATTACTGCAAATCTGGGGATCTTGAATCGATTCGACTGTTCCAATCAGATTCCGGAGCGCATTGGGTTTAATATTAACGAAGAGCTCGACACAGAAGCGGAAATCAATGCAAAATTGAAAAGCATAGACAACATTCAACTAAATGAAACATTCGTTCTGCGATAACAACCTAAACTAGTTATAGTGCGTAGAATCATCACACGCTCTGAACTGGTCCATATTCTAAAGTGTGGATACACAGAAAATATCTACATTAAACAATATGGAGGAACTGAGAAAATTAAAATGAAAATAGACGTCTATTTTCATTTTCTCAGTTAGTTATGGCTTCCGACCAGAAAGTCTTGCTAGAATCTATTAATAATATGGAGGAATTTTTAATGTGGCTACATAGGCATATTTAAAACCCCTTGGATTAAAGGAAAGGAAGGTGTCTTTGTAGATTGAAAACCTACGGAAATACCTGCCCGGAAAGTGGGAGACCTGGATTCGAGTCCCAGTCGTGTCGCTATTTTTCACACTTGTTATACCTTTGGGATTTTCCGTAGGTTTTCAATCTACAGAGACACCTTCCTTTCCTTTAACCCCTTGGATTGTACTGTTAGTTATAAACACTTAACAAATAAATCTTAATAAGAGATTGAGTTACCTGAATAACATTAAAAGCCAACAAGCATTAAAAATTCTATCTGGATCACAAAGTCAGAGGTGATACAGACCGGCTCTTACAAATGATGGGTTAGTTTCGAGAGGTTTGTAGAGTTGATAAAAGCTGACCTCATGGCTGAAGATTCCAGGAGATCGGAAGAGAATGCAAAAGGCCGAGAGCTAGCTCATTTAGCAATTATCGTTCGCCCAAGTAAATACTAACGTCAGAAAGATCTGACACGGTGCTGTAAGAAGATTAGAGGGCATCATTTTTACCTTTCTCATTGATGTTGCCATTATCCATGAGATGTAAAATGACAATTTACATTGAAGCAATGTCTAATTTTATTTAAAAACTTATCATTAAGGTTCCACAGAACTTTCAATCGCACCCTCTTCATTGGTGATCTCTTGCTGTAGGAGATTCTTCTCTCCCAAGTAGGTCTCCCTATATTGTTCTTCCTGATATCACCAATTCGGCGACTCTAACACTAAATTGAATTGGTAATCGTTAAATGCTTTCAGCAAGGAAATGTCATTCTAGTTGAAAAATGTACAACTGTAAAGAAATTGGCCCAAGGCCACTTGGCCAATTATAATCTTTATAAAATTATATAAATTATACTAATAGCTTAATTTAAATAAACCACGTACCTCTTAACTCAAGTGTGAATAGTACATTTTGACCAATATAAATGATAATTTAATTTTCAACGGATATATAACCGCAAACTTATATTCAAGAATAAAAACCGTAGCCATAAGTCGAAACAAAGATAATTTATGAGAAAATGCATGCCTCTCTGTTCTTTATGAAGTTATCGATTTTGTAGAAATGATAAGCTCCTCTGAGTTTCATAGAGATTTCTTTCGGCGATTGCTTTCGTTAGCTAATTTCGGAAACATCACCCGGACGATTCATCATTTTTGTGCACTCAAGTTTCAACATGAATATCGTCTGAATGCAATTCTGCGGTTGATTGGACTTTCACGACTCTATCCGGATATCCAACCAAATTGAATACTTATCCCGATTTGAAATCGAATCGAATCGCAAGGCTGTGACGGTCCTTGGAGGAAATTCCTACCAGGATGAACTCTTCATCACACGAAAAAAAAGTCGGAAAAATCATCACTACGCCGAAAAGGATAAAAGAGGGAACTGAGACCTGGGGCGCATATAGGTGGTGAGCTAAAATGTGATCGAAGTGTCCATTAAGTGTAATAAAAATTGTAAAAATGCCCATTTTGTTATAAAATATATCAAGTACATACTGAGCCATATTCAGTCGCTTTACTGCGGCAAGACTAAACAAAATACTGGATGGAGTGTGTAGCATTTTTATCAATTAGAATGAGCAATGGATAGAATTTACATTATATTGAAGCATGAATTACGGACGATTACTAACACATTATGTTGAATCACTCAGCATAAATAAAATCTTTCTTGAGGTATAACATCAGAACTCCTGAACATGCAGTTTACCTTTAAAAATTAGAATAAGCAAGCTACTGAGAGTTCCTATGGACAATTTTATTAATGCACCCAGTGTAGACGAGGCCCTTAGGAGGTGTCTAATGCACCTGACTGAATTATAAAATATCGTACGAATCCAAATTGTCAGCAGCGGATATGATAACAAAATTGGGGGAGTTATAAACTACAGGAGCAATAGCTAACAAGCGTACCCAGTGCGAAAAGAGGAGCGGAGGGGGTTTCGCAAGGATCGGAAGTCCGATCTTTACGAGGAATGTCTCTCAAGGATTCCTTGGAGAAAGGAATAGCTTGAGATGTCAAGAAATTAAACAATCGAAGATCAAGGTTTTTCCCCGCTTACAGAGGTAGCTATATTTATCGCTCGAAACAAATTTTTAATCGCTTCTCCGAAAGCGGAGGAAACGTGCCGGACTGGACGAAAAAAGTGTAAAAAACAGAAGACGGCGGGAAACGCGAGAGGGAGGGAAAATGATTTCTTGGAGAAGGGAAAGAACGAACTCCCATGACTTGAAATCACCGCGCCAAGGTCAGAAGGCAGACAACCGATTTCCAATGCCATCCGATTGTCATATGAATGGAGAGTTTACTCTTTTTTTAGCGGACCCTCTGACCGCGGACGCTTCTCCAAAACATCCTGTTATATTTTTTCACCATCGCGAAGAATGGGAATAGGTTCAACGGCAGGTCCGCGGATGCCCTCGATGCAAATGGACAGGAAATTGCTGCACGCCGAGGAACCGCAGGTATTCGCGAGAGAGGAGGAAAAAATTAATCGGAAAGAAGGCGATACTGAGAGAATCTGTTAAGGGTATGTGCTCCATCAGGTAACCCTCGTTAGAATTTTACCCTTTAAGTTCTTTAGTATCTATCAGCTATCATAGATATTCATAAATAAGAATTAGAAAGTCTGCCTGTCTGCAATTAAAGAAATCTATAAGGTGAATTGCTTAGTGTTGAGATATTTTTAAAATATATCGTTTCAAATCTAAAGGAGAATTGGAGGTAGCTAATATTAGAAATGAAATAATAAATTTGCAATATTCAAACTAGGGTGAAATATAGATGAAGATCTATGTATTTATTTTTTAAATATTCTGGAAGAATCCGTCAGAATTTTGACCAGCGCGGATTAATATAGCCAATTGGATCAGGCTAGTTATTTGCTAAAGGAATGTGAAGGAAATACTGCTTGGGAAGAGCCTAACAATTAACCCTAACAATGGAGAAACTACACTAATCTTCTCAAGTGATATCCGGTGAACATCGATTTAAATAAATGAAATAATAGATCTTCTTATCGAAATAATATATAAAAGAGCTTCAACGCTTATGAATAATTGAAATATTTCGACAAGAAATACCAGAATGTCTGAAAACTTGTGATATTTCGTTCATCGTTAGACTGCTGAAATTAAAAAGATAAAAATCATTAAATTACTAACACATTATGTAATTAATCACACGCTCTGAACTGGTCCATATTCTAAAGTGTGGATACACAGAAAATATCTACATTAAACANAGATATTTTTAAAATATATCGTTTCAAATCTAAAGGAGAATTGGAGGTAGCTAATATTAGAAATGAAATAATAAATTTGCAATATTCAAACTAGGGTGAAATATAGATGAAGATCTATGTATTTATTTTTTAAATATTCTGGAAGAATCCGTCAGAATTTTGACCAGCGCGGATTAATATAGCCAATTGGATCAGGCTAGTTATTTGCTAAAGGAATGTGAAGGAAATACTGCTTGGGAAGAGCCTAACAATTAACCCTAACAATGGAGAAACTACACTAATCTTCTCAAGTGATATCCGGTGAACATCGATTTAAATAAATGAAATAATAGATCTTCTTATCGAAATAATATATAAAAGAGCTTCAACGCTTATGAATAATTGAAATATTTCGACAAGAAATACCAGAATGTCTGAAAACTTGTGATATTTCGTTCATCGTTAGACTGCTGAAATTAAAAAGATAAAAATATTTTTATCTCTTAGTGGAACACAAATTATTTAGTCTACGTCGTGAAAAAAGTAGTCTGTCTAAATTACGTTCTGTTATAGTTATCACCACAAAATTAATGTATCCGGTGTAAGCAAGTATGAAATAAGTTTTTTTAGTGAAAGTTTTATCCCGATATCCTATTTGTGACTCCAGTTACGATTGTTTCTGAGTCCAAATCGCGGGTATTCTGCGTCGGAATACTCATTTTGCCATAGTATTATTAGATATTGAGATAAATATTTTAAATTAAACGAATATTTATCAGTTAGCAATACATTAATGTTTAAATATATTTTTATCTGTGAAGCCAGCGCCTTAAAAACAATAGTAAGGCACATTACAATAATTAAATTTAGTTCATGTAATCATGTTAACCGAAAAAATAACATATATAGTGCTGTTTTTGTTTTGCATTTAAATAAAATATCGAATGAGTCATAAAAGAAAAATATTAACTATGAATAGTTGTGGAAAATTAACATTTCAATCCCTTAAATAGGAACTCTTAAATCGTCACCAGCAATAGCAGTTATAGTCGAAAGTTCCGCCTCATTCAGTTGCATGAAAGAAATATTTCTGTTGATAAATGACGAATATTATAGAAGGCAGTTTAGCAATAGAAAACTGGAATGGAACGCCTCATACAACACCACAGAAAAGTATATTTACTTCGACATGTTTTGCAAGCGAGCTAACATCTTCAGGCAAAGTTATATTTAATGGGGTTGGATGGAATACGACACTTTAAAGTTCCAAGTTTTAATCTCACCCCACACAAATAAAGCGAAACTAAAGTAAAATATAAGCTAAATGAATATATGTAAAAATTAGTGTATGCTAACGCAAAAAGGATGACTTAAATCTACTAAATAATAGAATAAATAAAATTTCAAGTAAAGAAAACAAAAAACTACAAGTTAAATCACTTTACACAATAAAGATAAAAATCTGTAGATAACAATGAAATATAAGTGATAAAAGGAATAAAATCTAGGACTAAAACCCGACCTAAACCATAAAACGAAGAATTTACCAAGATATTACAAAGAACGAGAATTGCAGCGAAATGAGCTTCCAAGCAGTCACGACCGACAGAGTGAGAGAGAGAGCTCAACTGACTGCTAGAACTGCAACGATGCACGGATTTTCAGGCTTCCCGCTCAAAATCGGGACTTACTGTTGGATACGGCTCCCCAACCCCTGAAACACCTTGTGGGCGGAGCACAGATCACAACTCAGCGGCTCAACCCTAATTCGCAGGGCTATTTTCGAACAAAATTATACGATTTTATTTCTTTGTCTCGAATTTTCTGGGAAATTTAAATACAATTTAGGATTAGTTTCTCATTTTTGGGAGGATGAGTAAATTTTTAGCAATGAATAGGACGAATCGGAATCGACCTGAGACTTATAAAAGAAGAAATGCGAAACTTAAAGCGTCACTTGTTGCATGACGGTGTAAACTTAAAATAGTGAATTTATTCTTAAATCTAATAAAAGATTTGATCGACAAAGTACGTGGTACGTGGTTTTCTACGTAGAATTTATTTTCAAATATAGAGAATAAAAATCTTTGAAAAAATATCAGCTGAGCTAACGAGGGTTGAATATTTTACATTGCTCTTCCGTCTTCTCCGTTAGATTAAATGATTAATCATTCCTGAATTATTGGTATTAATTAATGAAACAATGTAAAAATTAGTCTATCTATGAGATGATTTCCTCATTGGGACTTTCTTTGTGAATTTTGTACAGTAAATTAATCGTCGGATGTAAAATAAAAATTTTCCACCAAATACCGTGTCATATGGTGGTAGGAAAATTCATACTTATAAGGAAACTGCAAGTAATCACCAGATTTTAATTCCAAGAAATCGAGCAATCGCACTGGAGATGAAGACACTGTTACCGAAACGTTGGCGGCAGTACTGTCTCCAGAATTGACCCGGGTTATAACCTGGGAAGACTTTCCTTAAGCAACTCACCAGTAGGACTTAAATCTAGCTAATTCCAGTCAGAAAACTTCTTTTCTTCAGAGCTAATGAAAATATTTTCGGGAAGCAGCGAATTTCGGTACGAGACGAATTCTCCGCTGCCATTCCAAAGGTTCACTTATGATCCCGGAAGGCAAAGGCTTCGGTGGCATCGCGGAATTCGACAGCGAACGGATTCTCACTCTTTGTCTTTCCTCATTTGAGCGGTTCATCGACCGCGGCCTTGCGTTGTGTGTGTGAGTGCGCGCGTGTGTGTCTGAGTTGCACGACTTGTTGAACGGCAAAGGTCATAGAACTCTGGTACAGGAGCCGTGTGTGGCATGAAACATCTCCGTTCAGAAGGTCGAGAGGGAGAGGAGGACATGAGGCCTCACGATTCAAAGCCAAAGCACGAGCTCTTCATAAATCAATGCACCATGCAATTTTACCGAGGAAATCGGAAATAATTCCTCATTTCGCTGAAAAATTATGAGTGGGGAGCGTACCCCCAAATGTGAAGGAAATCCTCTGTGCTAGATCAGGGGTAATGGGGGTAATTCCGTGAGGACCAACAGTTGTTCTTATCTGAGGGTTTGACATCATTTTACTAACTGATCCTTGATGACTAAAGCAAAAACGGTACACGGTGATTATAATCTATCCCCAAACGTTAACCTCTACACCCACTTTAAAAATTATTGAACAGAGCAAAAAACCAACGGTTTAAATTTTTAATTATTGTCAAACTACATCAAGGTACGTTATTCGAAGACAGCGAAGTCTTCAGAAGCCAGCGTGTGTCAAATATTGGGCACCCCTGCGCTAGATGTAAGAGGGTAATTACGATGAACTGAAAGATAAGCTTCTTACAACCATATGATAACCTCAATAAAAACTTCAAGAAATGTCACGTATATCATGGTAGTAAAACGTAAAATGATTTCATAAGTCTCTCCTAGAGCTCAAATTGAATTTCCTGTTACATACCGCGAATCCGGTGATACAGAGTCTGGTAACAAATACTCTTAAAAATCAGCCAAGAACGACCTTTGTTATTCGCATATCGGCAAATAATTGCTAACTAACTACTAGCAACATGTATTCAATGAAAATTAAGACAAGTAAAGTATCTAAATTAAGGCGCAGTAAAATTAAATCACGAAGGGAGTTATTTGAAAGGAGTACTTTTGGTGGATCTAGTTTAACATCAAACAACCTTGTGGTAGATTCAAATGTGAACACCATTGATTAAGTTTGTCGTGACAGTTATAGAGGCACCATTTGAAAGGTAATATTTTGCAGGTTACCACAAACTGTTGAGTCTTGCCATCTTTTTACATAAATGCAATAAGTTACTGGACCAGAATTTGATCTCCCTTGAGTAACTCTCAATGCAATCACAATGAAGATAAATCGTTCTACAAATTATCGATAAGATAACGATCTTACAGACTAAAGGGAAACAATGGAAAATAACTGTGAAGAAATAAAGAACTACTAAAGTCATAAGAAACTAAAAAAACGTGAAACATTTTACATAAACCTCTCGAAAAAATCCCAAGTTTCCAAAGGGAAATTTTCCAAATAGCCAGATATCAGTCACCATTGGAACCCAAGCTAGGAGGTTTTACGTCATAAAATTCCTGTTAATCAGAAAAATATTTGGCGCACACACTGTCGAGTTTCAACGCCAATTATACTAGGTTCCGGTCAGAATTTTGTAGAGATTAGTGCTAATTATTTGAGTGATTGCTAACTGCTCCGCAAAGAGTTTCGACGGCCATTCACGCTCACAGCGGCGAGAGAAGCCTTGGGATTTGCTGAGAGTACCTGGATTGTGCGCAGGGCGTGGGAAAAATATCCATTTTCCCTCTCCTTAGTAGTCGCCACAATAATCTGGGCTTTTCGCGGAATAAATCGGATGCTAGGTGCCTAGTGCGTAATTATTACAAGGAAATGCAATACTATACTTATATGTCGCATAATTATTTACTTCGCTCGTATAAGTAAGGCGTAATTTGTAAATTAGGAAAATTCTCGATACAATTTGTCACATGGAGATATATTGATAACACTTCCTTGAATTATTAATAGTACTTCGCAGAAAGTAACGATTTAATCAAATAAAATTATACATGATGGTAAAGATTTACAGTTAACCATCAGCGCTTTTTGATTAATTTACTTTCATTTTATTATTAATTTACTTTCATACTTTCACTAAAGAAGCTCCTATGTAAAATGTAACGCGAACACTACCATAGCATAGTGTCTTCAAATCTACGCAAATGTAACTGTAAATTTCAATTGAGAAAGACGTTCATAAATTCATTTTCATTCGCCTTAGAATCAAAGGGAAAAGTTGTAGGACATAATGCCTTGAATTCCAGGTATATTATCCAAGTAGCTCTATTGTTTTAGACAGGTCTCAAAAGCGAATCTCGACTCAGCGTTAAGTCTACAGGCGATAACTATTAGTTAACGCCGGAAGCAGACGCAAATTAGCTATCAACAGAATATTCTTTATATAATTTCTGTATTTAACAGTCAAATGTCTAAAAATACTCACTATATTTTTTTCAAATCGACGAGCGATTTAACACTGGAATAAGGTATACATCGGAAAGCTCAGTCTCAAACTTTGAATTTTGTTTGTATCTATAACAAAATAGACCCTTTTACTCCTAAACATCTTGTAACAAGTACAGATATAGGGACGATGGAATTCCTTGGGATAGTAAACGAAGTGGAAGTCGAAGGTAAAGTTTTATGAAAAGAGGAGGAAAATTCGATGAGCCCTTGAAACCAATACTGGCAGGAACGGTGACAAGGACCTACGGAAGAGAACCGAGGTTAAACTATAAGAAGTAAGTGCTGGTGGGTGTTTAAGTTAGGGATAGCTAGGAAATCAAACAATTAGCAGAGGATAGAAGAGCTTATAGAATTGCAGTGTACCAACCCTCGGATTGGTAATCCTTGACTATCATTTGCAATTAGACTCTCCTTTAAGAAATACCTAAAAAAGACAGAAAGTTATCTAATCCATGTAATCCAGTAAAGAAAATAATTTAATCCTATAGAATAGCTAACAGAGATTTTTAGTGAGATGAGCACCCTCCAAGATTTTCGCTGTTTCAAAGATTTATAATGGAGACGAATTGGCAACTAATTAATTCAGGCATCGATGCTGGATAAACACTGACGCTTCCACCGGAAATTGACCCCAGGAACACTTTCACCGAGATAAATGCACGGGCTCTTATATAATTACCATCATACAAATAGCCGATTATTATTAAGGATTAAGGAAAGGTGTAAATACTTTGCACGATGAAGTCGTGCGGCGGAATTTTCGATTACTATTCTTTTCGTATTTTAATACTATATCGATTAGTTGGTTTTTATACTGCTTCCTTCCTCATGGCCCTTTATCAACAAGGGTGCCGCGATTTCCTACGATATCTTTTATTCAGTGGCGTCGCTGATCCTTAACGGGCCCACAGCCAAGGAACTTCCGCGGCTCTAAAGATGTTTCCGGACGCCTAGCATCCTGGTTCCCTGGTTGCAGTATTCCCCATCCTAACACTAGAACGAAGCCTAAACAAAACAAATTTTTTCTGCAAAATGAATATAACTGACTTCGAAAATGTATTTTATATTTTTATTACAGTTTTGCTCCTTAAGTTCTTCGTGGTACCTCCGTAGTATTCCGTACCTCAGTGGTCTGTGGTACGGAATACGTATGCCTACTGTATGGAATCTTATCACGTTATCGAATGGAATACAGAATTTTTAACGTAAGGTAATTAACAATTTTCTACATAGTAAAACACTCTCGGAAAGATACTTGTTTTAATTGTAACGTATATTTATATCTATATATCTCATCACTAAGAAATACATCTTGTTTCGCTTTTTTATGACGACAGTGTTTCAGACTGCCTATCGGTCTAAGCAAATACATTCAGATCGAGCATTTTTGTCAACGTGAACGCTTGGCGATTTCAAACAAACTTTTATTTATTCGCTGAAAAAAGTATTCATAGAATAAATAAATACACAAAGTAAATAAATTATATTTTATGTGAATGCAAAAAATTTCTTTTATATGAATATATAAATTTTCTTTTCATAAATATTCATAGAAATATATTCGTTTTACAGGATTGATCTCTGTACTGCGGAAATCCTAGAAAGAAGCGCACCTCTACAAAATATTTCCCAACATCATCGTTATGGACTATAAAGGGGAACGAAAACCTTTAATGACGCCCATCAAAACGGATAACGGAATGTATGCAAAAATAAGCGAAAATAAAACTGTAGACTTGTTTTAAACGTGCATACGGCCACTCTGGAAAAAAACTAAAAGTATGATAACGGACGAATGGACCATCGTCAGCAGACGCAGACTCCGGAGGGAAATAGCGAGGGAGGAATAATAAAGAAAACATTTGGAGGATTAACGAGAGATGCTGAAAGAAACAAAGCGAAAAAAGAAGGGGTGAGGCTAGGAATATTAAAATAATGCTAAGAGATAGAAAATAGACATCTAGTGGCAGAAACAGATCAATGGAAATTTGGCAGCTAATACAAAAATATCTAAAGAATTAGAAGGAAAGAAATAAATTAAATGAGTAAAGACTTGCACAGCATCTCTAATTCACTGTTTGGAGGGTAATTATTACGAGGAAAAGGACTCAACGATCCCTTTTTTCCATTATGAGCTGCGTTTGATTTTTTCCTTATCTCCTAATTTAACATCAAAGCGGAAAATCAGTAATCATGGTTTGTGTCTGAATAGTATGAAACTGCTATTCGTGGGTCCTCTAGACCAGTGGTTGTCGACCTGGTCCCTAGAGCCCAAAAGTGGGCTATTTTCAGTAGGGAGGTTAGATTTTAAAAAGGGATAATGGCAATTATATAAAAATATGAAAACTTTTCGAATGGATGCATTATTTTAATTAATCCTATCAATAAAAATGTCTTTAAAAAATTAAAATTATTACCATTATTAGTACTGAGTTATTGAGACGGTAGGGAAATTATACTATTAATAAGGGTACAACGGTGGGCGGTAGGTAACTAGAGACGAACAGTAGACAAAATATGATTGGAAACCACGGCACTAGACGGGCTGAAACCCCTGAGTGATCGAATAAATGGGAAACATAAGTGCTCCTACTAGATGTTAGGCCCTGGAAAATTGACGTCGCCTATTTAATTACCTCGCTAGAGGGAAGTGCTTCCCTGAAGTTTGGATGTAAATGATTTTATGTCACCTCCCAAACGATAAAAAAGTGTGGTAATAAAATTAAGAGGAAAAAAACACAGAAAACACGGAAACAAAAACCCTTTAATCATTACAGATAGATTAATTCCTTAGAAGTAGAATAAATTTACAGAGGATTAATAATCAAATTACGAAGAAATAGAGGAAGGTCGCAGATCACCCCTGCACTGTGTCAGTTGCACAGAACGTAGGTAAATATCTGCAACTATCGAAAAAGATCAAATTAGGCGCAAACAGGTAATAAACATTCGATCATAGTTGCCATTGCCATTGCCATTTTCCGATTTCGTTTTCAGACCGTCACTTTGAAGATATTGATCCTACAGTCTTTCATCTGTCTCTAAATGTGATAGTATTCGGGTAAATGGTTAGGGTAGATTGTGTAAGGTGTTAATACACCACTGGTAGCTCGCTGGATATAAATCTAACTCTAAACTGAATCTTTAAAATAAATGCCGTAAGTTGATCATTTCTGATTTTTCAAACAACCAAAGCAGCAGAATAAATACATTTCTTTCTGAGTGCAGACCTTCGACCAAAACTTTAGCGGCCTCAAACACTTTTTGATTCACTTGCGTTGTCGGGCCGGTGTAGCATTCACAAATGACTAAATGACGCCGAACACTGTACAGTGGATTTTAAGGAAGGTATCAATCAAAACAAAGGTTGTTCAATCCTTACCACCCAGGTTTCAACCATTTTGGAGTGCTTTCTGAATGTTAAGTAAGGTAGACACCTCGAGTACAAAACACTTGCCTAGTAAATTTTAAAAATAAATAGGAAAAGCATGCCAAATAGCACCAAAACAGGATGACTATGAAAGATAAATGTAAACAAAGAGAAGCAAAATTGTAAACAACTACGCGCACAGTGATAGTTTCTTGGGTGCAGTTAAGCGTGCCTAGGCAAACCCAATCGATCAATCGAACGTTGTCTTCAGGCACCAGGCCTGTACACTGCACCCTGCAGGGTAAGTGGTAAGCGCCTCCTACACCAGCCCTGGTTTGAGTTTCTAAATAATTCGCAGATCTATGCATAGAACGGTGGGTTTTGGGTGGTCAAGCCTACCATTCCATGTCATGTAAGCTAAGAGTAACGAATAATTTGTAAGATACCAATAGTTGAGAGGGAAGCGACAGTGGTGTTGGTCGGCGTGGGAGAGGAAACGAAAGGAAGAGAGAACACAGGTGAGAGATAGAGGGAGTGGGCGACGGTTGTGGATGCCGAAGGATTCCAAGGTCCGACGCCGGACGGCGGTTACCGACGCAGGCGGAAAGAACCGGCGACGGCGGGAGGGGAAGGGATGGGTGGGGCAGAGAGGGGCTGGAAGGGGGAGGAGGGTCAACGGCCCTGCAAGGCCGAGGGAGTGAGGGAGGCCGGCGAGGATAGGGGTGAGGAAAAGAGGAAGAAGTGGAGGAATGAATGAAACGGAGAGGGAATAAAGAGGGGCTCGAGAGAGGGAAAGAGAGAGTGGAGAGGGTCAACATTCTTAGCAGTGCTGGGAATTTCAAGAGTTTTAATGAGAGGAGTACTGCTGTAATTGGGCAAGGCGCATGTAGAAATAGACGTTGGGAATGTAGCTTTTGAATCGGGAGCGGCGGATGTCTAGCATTCCGAAACGAAGATTGAGAAGGACAAGCGCTGAGTATCATTGAGCGAAGTACTACTTATTAGAGGTCAAAATTTTATTGAATATCCTGAAAACGAGTTCGATACGAGAAATCGCTGGGAAAATGCGTTCCGACGTATGGCATGTTTACGAAAACAAAGAAAATTTTCGAATCATTTGTTGTTACCTCAACTTGCAAATTGTGAAAATGGTGAAAATTTAATTGAAATTTATAAGCAGAAATTTCTGTAAAAATTGCAGAGATATTTCCATAAATACAAAAAAAATATTGAAGAGAATCACCTCCAAACATATTACACAATGTTCCAAGTATGTCTAATTCGCCAAGGGCAATAAATGAGCGAAGTATCGTATATGATGAGCTCAGAAATTACAGAATGCTAAGAGATAAGTTTCTAAAGCAATATGAAAGATCAGAAATAACGGCTAGGGTTTTTTCCACTGAATGTTTATCTAATTCGAATCAGAGAGTAACGAAAGATTCATTTCCACGCAAAATATATGTCCTTCCACTTTCATGGATTTATACATCATATCGGCCGACTTCGTAGATTTTAAATACGAACCATTTGGCACGGGATCTAAAATTACACAAAATAATGATTAAAAGGTAAAAATAAAGAGTAAATAAGATTGAAAGAAATGGTTACACAAAGGAAGAACGTTACTTCATAAATCTGCATAAGAATAATTGACTGATTTCAACTAACACATTCGCACAATAAATTCAACGAATTTATTTCGTTGAATAACTTCGCAAAGCTGAACTGAATGAATTAGCTCATGCTTAGCATTAGCACAAGGATACCAAATAGATGGAAAAAAAGACAACAAATAAGTCAAGTTTGGAAATAGTAAACTATGCTTCCTGAAGTAAACTTGAATAAGATAAAAGTTGAACGAATAACGGAATGGTTTCGACAGGGAACATCCGAGACAGAGAGAAAAATCCGAGAAGATAGATACGAAAAGAGATGCAGGAGATTAATGGAGAAAATGTTCAAAATCGTCGTAATGTATTCGAGCTGAAGTCGTATCAATAATGTAGAGCGGAACATTTTAGGAGAGATAAACTAGTTGCACACAGGAGACATTTACAATCATCCTTCCTAGCATCAAACGATGTAAAATATTCATGAAGCACAAAGGGCCCATAATAGATATCCCTTGACATTTCCTCCTATGAGAATTCCAGCAATTTGCATGTTCAAGAGGAGAAAATGTCCATAAAAATTTTTTGCAGTTGTAAATAAATACAAAATGTTAATTAGAAATGGCTGAGAGAGATTAAAATACATTTCAGGAGATGCAAAATCGATTAAGTAACTGCTATCTGAAGAGCTAAAAAAACTAAACATTTATTGTAAGCTCACCCCTTAATAAAATATTAGGGATAAAAGAAAAATTCGAAAAAATGAATTCACAGGGAACGGAACAGATTTACATTTCACTGAACTGATTTTAATTATCTTGGGAAAGCTAACTGAAAATATACAATTCAATCATCAGTGAATCAAAGGTGGTTCATTTTAGTCGCCCCAAGCCATTCCGAATTGAACAGCAATAACTTTTTCATTATCAATCCAATCAACTATTACTTTCCGCATAACATTTTCGGAGGCTTTTCCTTGTACTACAGGGAAGTTGATTACGTTTTTTCGCCATCATTTGGGAATCTGTGAATCCAGGCTTGACCCAGCTCTTTCCTTTTTCGTCAAGGAGTTTATAGTCAATCTGCGTGGCTTCTGATGACGAATTTCTTCGAAACCGAATTCCTCGAACAACTCCTTTTCTAAAGGAGGAAAACTAAGCCATCCGAATTTTGTCTTAGATAATTAATTGCTAGATCAATAGAACAGTCTCTTCTGTCTAACAGTTTATTTAGATATAATTAATTACTATAAGTCAACTCAAGTTAAACTTACCATACGTCAACGAGAAACTCCTATCCTTACCAAGAATGGGGTCCATAAATTACTGTAAACATAATAACAAGAATAATGCGACTTTATTCGGGCAAGTTTGAGACTATCTCCTGCCACACGCCGAAAGGCGGATTGCAGGGTATTTATGTAGATGTATCAAGTCACTTCTTAGATATACTCCGCCCATCATGGGCTCCCGATAGCCAAGTGGACAACGCGTTCGACTTCAATGAAAGCGGTCCCGGGTTCGATTCCTGGTGGGGGCCTAAGTGCGAAATGACTGTTGAAGCACTTTTAACAATACTACTAAAATATACCCCTTCATCGTATAAAACATAAGGAGTGATACATTTTAGATAACAATCTCCATTCTTTCGACATTTTCCAGTTTTCCCGTTTGCTTCCAAAAGCATTTCTCTTACTTTTTACAAGACATTGCAAGAAAAATTAGCAATCTATATATTATATAAATGTAGTGAAAATTTAGCATGACTGTAAATTTAACACAATGTATATAGATTCATTAATTTATAATCGGTAATTCTCGATACCAAATGGTTTTTTTTAATGGAAAACAATTTACACGATTTATTACAACACGATTTTCAAATTTTAACCGAATCCCCCAAACAATTTAATCTCAACCTATGTTATGCATGATGAGATTCGCCACTATGAACATTACGATTTTAAGATGTCGATTAATTCCGAACTAAATGAGCTCTGGCGAAAAGAGGAGATTATGCTGTCTTTGTGTAGACTCGGGCCAATTTGTTTTTAGATTCACACTAATGAATCTCCTCCGTAATTAAACCTTCCGTTTCCCAATCGGTTGCGCCTAAGTAAATGAATTGCGGTACTCACGTATATATACCTTGTAGGGTAAACTAAGAGTATGCGATTGAGTAAGCTGGTTTAATATTTTAGCTACACACAAAGTCTAAGTACGCGAAAAGTAGAGCGACTCAAAAATAATGTCGCAATCGAACATTCCCAGGGGGAAAAACGTTTCTTCAAAGGATGAAATTAGATGTGCCCACGAGCGCTGGAGTTAAAGTCGTTTAAGTGACGTTTTGAGGTTATGAGAGATGACAGCACCCCGATATCGGTTATGAGGGTGGAGTGCCTCACAGCTTTATTTTCGATCACTTTTAGCTTCTGAAGGATGATGTTCCACTTGGGGAGTTCTATGCAGTGTTTCGAGAATAATGTCCGAATTGGCCCGATTTCCGACGTCAGCTTCATGACACGGTCAAATTCATAAAGGATATTTTCTTTCACACAGAAAAAGCATGACAGTAACTAAACAATGGTGCTTTTGCAAAAAAATCGCGATTTTTCTCTCACTCTTTTGATAAGCGAGCTAAAATCGATCTTTTGTGTGTAACATTTGGTCTAAATTGAGAAAAAGACTGAACAGAAGCCTCAAGAATTATGGTATTAAGCATCACCAAGGGCAATAAATGAGCGAAGTATCGTATATGATGAGCTCAGAAATTACAGAATGCTAAGAGATAAGTTTCTAAAGCAATATGAAAGATCAGAAATAACGGCTAGGGTTTTTTCCACTGAATGTTTATCTAATTCGAATCAGAGAGTAACGAAAGATTCATTTCCACGCAAAATATATGTCCTTCCACTTTCATGGATTTATACATCATATCGGCCGACTTCGTAGATTTTAAATACGAACCATTTGGCACGGGATCTAAAATCACACAAAATAATGATTAAAAGGTAAAAATAAAGAGTAAATAAGAATGAAAGAAATGGTTACACAAAGGAAGAACGTTACTTCATAAATCTGCATAAGAATAATTGACTGATTTCAACTAACACATTCGCACAATAAATTCAACGAATTTATTTCGTTGAATAACTTCGCAAAGCTGAACTGAATGAATTAGCTCATGCTTAGCATTAGCACAAGGATACCAAATAGATGGAAAAAAAGACAACAAATAAGTCAAGTTTGGAAATAGTAAACTATGCTTCCTGAAGTAAACTTGAATAAGATAAAAGTTGAACGAATAACGGAATGGTTTCGACAGGGAACATCCGAGACAGAGAGAAAAATCCGAGAAGATAGATACGAAAAGAGATGCAGGAGATTAATGGAGAAAATGTTCAAAATCGTCGTAATGTATTCGAGCTGAAGTCGTATCAATAATGTAGAGCGGAACATTTTAGGAGAGATAAACTAGTTGCACACAGGAGACATTTACAATCATCCTTCCTAGCATCAAACGATGTAAAATATTCATGAAGCACAAAGGGCCCATAATAGATATCCCTTGACATTTCCTCCTATGAGAATTCCAGCAATTTGCATGTTCAAGAGGAGAAAATGTCCATAAAAATTTTTTGGGAAACCACGGCACTAGACGGGCTGAAACCCCTGAGTGATCGAATAAATGGGAAACATAAGTGCTCCTACTAGATGTTAGGCCCTGGAAAATTGACGTCGCCTATTTAATTACCTCGCTAGAGGGAAGTGCTTCCCTGAAGTTTGGATGTAAATGATTTTATGTCACCTCCCAAACGATAAAAAAGTGTGGTAATAAAATTAAGAGGAAAAAAACACAGAAAACACGGAAACAAAAACCCTTTAATCATTACAGATAGATTAATTCCTTAGAAGTAGAATAAATTTACAGAGGATTAATAATCAAATTACGAAGAAATAGAGGAAGGTCGCAGATCACCCCTGCACTGTGTCAGTTGCACAGAACGTAGGTAAATATCTGCAACTATCGAAAAAGATCAAATTAGGCGCAAACAATTAATAAACATTCGATCATAGTTGCCATTGCCATTGCCATTTTCCGATTTCGTTTTCAGACCGTCACTTTGAAGATATTGATCCTACAGTCTTTCATTTGTCTCTAAATGTGATAGTATTCGGGTAAATGATTAGGGTAGATTGTGTAAGGTGTTAATACACCACTGGTAGCTCGCTGGATACAAATCTAACTCTAAACTGAATCTTTAAAATAAATGCCGTAAGTTGATCATTTCTGATTTTTCAAACAACCAAAGCAGCAGAATAAATACATTTCTTTCTGAGTGCAGACCTTCGACCAAAACTTTAGCGGCCTCAAACACTTTTTGATTCACTTGCGTTGTCGGGCCGGTGTAGCATTCACAAATGACTAAATGACGCCGAACACTGTACAGTGGATTTTAAGGAAGGTATCAATCAAAACAAAGGTTGTTCAATCCTTACCACCCAGGTTTCAACCATTTTGGAGTGCTTTCTGAATGTTAAGTAAGGTAGACACCTCGAGTACAAAACACTTGCCTAGTAAATTTTAAAAATAAATAGGAAAAGCATGCCAAATAGCACCAAAACAGGATGACTATGAAAGATAAATGTAAACAAAGAGAAGCAAAATTGTAAACAACTACGCGCACAGTGATAGTTTCTTGGGTGCAGTTAAGCGTGCCTAGGCAAACCCAATCGATCAATCGAACGTTGTCTTCAGGCACCAGGCCTGTACACTGCACCCTGCAGGGTAAGTGGTAAGCGCCTCCTACACCAGCCCTGGTTTGAGTTTCTAAATAATTCGCAGATCTATGCATAGAACGGTGGGTTTTGGGTGGTCAAGCCTACCATTCCATGTCATGTAAGCTAAGAGTAACGAATAATTTGTAAGATACCAATAGTTGAGAGGGAAGCGACAGTGGTGTTGGTCGGCGTGGGAGAGTGGAGGTGGAGACGAAAGGAAGAGAGAACACAGGTGAGAGATAGAGGGAGTGGGCGACGGTTGTGGATGCCGAAGGATTCCAAGGTCCGACGCCGGACGGCGGTTACCGACGCAGGCGGAAAGAACCGGCGACGGCGGGAGGGGAAGGGATGGGTGGGGCAGAGAGGGGCTGGAAGGGGGAGGAGGGTCAACGGCCCTGCAAGGCCGAGGGAGTGAGGGAGGCCGGCGAGGATAGGGGTGAGGAAAAGAGGAAGAAGTGGAGGAATGAATGAAACGGAGAGGGAATAAAGAGGGGCTCGAGAGAGGGAAAGAGAGAGTGGAGAGGGTCAACATTCTTAGCAGTGCTGGGAATTTCAAGAGTTTTAATGAGAGGAGTACTGCTGTAATTGGGCAAGGCGCATGTAGAAATAGACGTTGGGAATGTAGCTTTTGAATCGGGAGCGGCGGATGTCTAGCATTCCGAAACGAAGATTGAGAAGGACAAGCGCTGAGTATCATTGAGCGAAGTACTACTTATTAGAGGTCAAAATTTTATTGAATATCCTGAAAACGAGTTCGATACGAGAAATCGCTGGGAAAATGCGTTCCGACGTATGGCATGTTTACGAAAACAAAGAAAATTTTCGAATCATTTGTTGTTACCTCAACTTGCAAATTGTGAAAATGGTGAAAATTTAATTGAAATTTATAAGCAGAAATTTCTGTAAAAATTGCAGAGATATTTCCATAAATACAAAAAAATATTGAAGAGAATCACCTCCAAACATATTATACACAATGTTCCAAGTATGTCTAATTCGCCAAGGGCAATAAATGAGCGAAGTATCGTATATGATGAGCTCAGAAATTACAGAATGCTAAGAGATAAGTTTCTAAAGCAATATGAAAGATCAGAAATAACGGCTAGGGTTTTTTCCACTGAATGTTTATCTAATTCGAATCAGAGAGTAACGAAAGATTCATTTCCACGCAAAATATATGTCCTTCCACTTTCATGGATTTATACATCATATCGGCCGACTTCGTAGATTTTAAATACGAATCATTTGGCACGGGATCTAAAATTACACAAAATAATGATTAAAAGGTAAAAATAAAGAGTAAATAAGAATGAAAGAAATGGTTACACAAAGGAAGAACGTTACTTCATAAATCTGCATAAGAATAATTGACTGATTTCAACTAACACATTCGCACAATAAATTCAACGAATTTATTTCGTTGAATAACTTCGCAAAGCTGAACTGAATGAATTAGCTCATGCTTAGCATTAGCACAAGGATACCAAATAGATGGAAAAAAAGACAACAAATAAGTCAAGTTTGGAAATAGTAAACTATGCTTCCTGAAGTAAACTTGAATAAGATAAAAGTTGAACGAATAACGGAATGGTTTCGACAGGGAACATCCGAGACAGAGAGAAAAATCCGAGAAGATAGATACGAAAAGAGATGCAGGAGATTAATGGAGAAAATGTTCAAAATCGTCGTAATGTATTCGAGCTGAAGTCGTATCAATAATGTAGAGCGGAACATTTTAGGAGAGATAAACTAGTTGCACACAGGAGACATTTACAATCATCCTTCCTAGCATCAAACGATGTAAAATATTCATGAAGCACAAAGGGCCCATAATAGATATCCCTTGACAGTTCCTCCTATGAGAATTCCAGCAATTTGCATGTTCAAGAGGAGAAAATGTCCATAAAAATTTTTTGCAGTTGTAAATAAATACAAAATGTTAATTAGAAATGGCTGAGAGAGATTAAAATACATTTCAGGAGATGCAAAATCGATTAAGTAACTGCTATCTGAAGAGCTGAAAAAACTAAACATTTATTGTAAGCTCACCCCTTAATAAAATATTAGGGATAAAAGAAAAATTCGAAAAAGTGAATTCAGAGGGAACGGATTTACATTTCACTGAACTGATTTTAATTATCTTGGGAAAGCTAACTGAAAATATACAATTCAATCATCAGTGAATCAAAGGTGGTTCATTTTAGTCGCCCCAAGCCATTCCGAATTGAACGGCAATAACTTGTTCATTATCAATCCAATCAACTATTACTTTCCGCATAACATTTTCGGAGGCTTTTCCTTGTACTACAGGGAAGTTGATTACGTTTTTTCGCCATCATTTGGGAATCTGTGAATCCAGGCTTGACCCAGCTCTTTCCTTTTTCGTCAAGGAGTTTATAGTCAATCTGCGTGGCTTCTGATGACGAATTTCTTGGAAACCGAATTCCTCGAACAACTCCTTTTCTAAAGGAGGAAAACTAAGCCATCCGAATTTTGTCTTAGATNATCCTACCTTCTTCGACAGTATATTTCCTCTCAACGTGCGAAATAACCTTAGCTATCGAAGCATTTAAAAAAATATTACAGCTACTAGATAGAACAAAACATGATGCTTTTCTTTCATGTAATTAAGATGTGATTCATCTGATTTACTCAGAATCCAAAATGTTCGCAGGAAAGCAGACATTTCGAGCACCCTCCGTGCATATAATATGCGGGTAACACTCGTTTTATACGTGGTCAGAAGAGCGCCTTGAGCTGTATTTTAACGGTGTGGTTTGCGTGAAAGGAATCGGAAGAAAAGCACTTACTCGTTTTAAGCGGGATAGCGAGTTAGGAGGGTTCGACAGAATATTGCCCGTAATTTCCTCTTGCTGTATCTATGCTGAAAATGATAGGTCATTCCAAATTCATATTCGTCAGTCGAACTGCTATTATCCACAATTTGATAACTTCTAAAACACATAGACCAAACTATGAATTATGGGCTAAAATTCCAATTTCTTCATAAATTACACACATATACACCCCATAGAAATCTCAGTCGATTCACAACGGTACGAATAAATAGACAAATTTTTGAATTTTTATACATAAACATTCTATATTAGGCCGGACTTCGTGGAACAAAATTATAAGGAAATAAAAAAAGAAGTTTTCGATTAATTACAATGTTCTTCTTTATTTCCTTATTATGCATAGCATTTCTATAGACCACAAAGAGCGTTGGATAGACTTTACACTATACGTATAGAGACATACCCAAAGGAATCCTCTTTGAACGGCACCGAGCCTTTAAAAAAATGTCTCGTGCCTCCGATCGATCGCAGTTCTCTCCTCTACATCGCGCATCGAATCGCTTTTTTCCGATTCGAAGAGCGTCACTTTGAGGAGAAGTGGGACAGTTCGGATGCAAAGTTGCGTCTGGTCCTGAAGAGGCAAAAAATAAGCGAATCCTTGCGATGACATGAGATGTGAAGATGAGAAAAGAAGAAAGAAGCGTAAGTTCCTTTCAGCGATCATCGCCAACCTCATTGAGTCGCAAAGCTTTTAAACCGTTTCTCCCAATCAATCTGGATTCCACTCAATCTGGACAAAAACAGAATAACCGCCGAGCAGCCGAGAGGAATTAGAATAGGAATGGAGATGAATAATTTGGTCGCCAGAGATTACCATTGAGAACAGAAATGGAGGAGGTATTCAGAGGCCCCGTCGAGTCCCGAAAGAATAGCTGCGAAATAATTATCAAACCATCTAACTGTTCTGTGCAATGAGAAACGCTTATTTTTCGGTACAATTCTGCAAAAAAATATAGCTTACTGTACATAGAAAGTGGAAGAGTAATTTATTCCCGCAGGAGATGGCATTTTGTGGATGTTTTTCTGCCTTGGAAATGTTATTCTACTAAAAATACCCCCGATGTTTTTCTTCCAGGAAAGTCAATGTTTGTCTTCCGCAGCTATTCTTATTTAACGTATTTGTACCTTTTTTGTATTTTTCGCAGATTAAGTTACTTTCTCATATTATTGCATTAAGATTATATCGTTTTCATTTATCGTGATTATTTCAAGTTAAGTTTCTGCTAAAATACGTTTGTGTAAAACTTAAGCTCCTTAGGAAGAATGTACTGTTACGTATGGAAATACCATCTCCTAGAAGAATTATTCAATTTCTTTTGTTTAACAGAGGCTCATATACCTGAGAGGGTGAACACGTACCAATTAATCAATACATTTTTAAATCAAAATCCACAAAGATGGAGCGTAAATCATTCCAAGTATGAGATTATCCTTTATTACACTTTATATTGATGTAGATATAATAGTTGAGAAGAAAATAGTATTGGAGGAAGCAATGGATATTCCATTTAAACGAAACGAATTGTTAGAAAATTAATTTGAACCAACTGTATAATTGTTCAAATCTACAAATCCATTGTTAATGAGAGAATTCTCTCTGTAGATTTTCACAAGTATTTTGACTTTTAACGTACATTTTTCTGAGATAAAAACAGCAATAAATTAAAAATTGCTAATAAATTACCTTGATTTGGTAGAAATATAGCGCAAACCTAATTCATTCAATCTTTTGTTGCCCAATTTTTCGGTTCGCTGTTCTATTTCGATGCATTGGAGTTTCCATAATTAGTCATGATGATATTCATCGATTTCCAATTATAAGAGGAGTTAAATATTTTTCAGCCCCGAACAGCACAAACGGCCCCCGGGAATGTTCCCGTTCTAAACCAACGTTGGGGAACAAATTACAACGGATAACCGAAACCTCTCAGCCGAGTGTTTGGCGGATTAAGAATCCGAGGACCGGCGACAGACACAAAGAGAGTCAGAAAGGGTAGAATTAAAGAAATAGAGAGAGGAATGAGAAGAGAAATGACTGGAGAGGGTTCGTGCAAACACCAGAGAGATTCCAAAGGGTCAATGCGCCATCCTCCACGGTATAACTCCGCAAAGAGGGGGAGAAAGAGAGGGGTGGAGATGAAAGCCGTAAGGGCTAAAGACCTTTCTCGCTAAACGGGGAAACCCCCTTCTTTCCAAACGCCTACACAATTGGTTACTCACTCTCGTATACCTGGTATTCTCTAACTCTCACTCATTCGCAGCATCCATTCCCAGGTGTCCCACATCGATCACCATTATCCTTCCCCTCGATTCCTCTAATGCTCTCCCCACTCTAGAGGGAGACATAAACGCCTTCGCCATTGATGCTCCAACCCACACAATTGTCTGGCAAACACATAACGTGGATCAAATCGATCGCCTGAAAGAAATCCTCGCGATGCTGCTTTGAGAGAACAGCTCCTTTCATTACAGTCGCCGCTTTACACGATAGCAAAAACTCTATATAGAGACTGCACTCGATTAAGCGGAGTTAAATCTGGTTTCCGATCACCCTAAGGGTGAATTAATCTACGAATTAAAAAAGATAAGACGGTATTAAAATCATAGCTGATCTGTAATGAGCAATGATCATTATCAATTTAATCATGTAGGGAACAAAATTAAAATGAATATAATGAGATAAAATTTCTGTGCGCATTTTCCTCGGGTTTTTAGAGTCGGGGCAAAAATATCACAGACTTAGTATTGGCGTTCAATCAATTTAACTGGAGTAAAGATGGATACATTTTGAAAAATACTCTTTAAACAGGAACATTTATACTGCCAAGTACCTTTTATCGCTGGTGATACTACACTTAATCCACTTCGTGTATACGATGAAAAATGCTCGCAAATGCATAAAATTTCTCATTTCAAAGAACTGGTAGACAATCCTCGAAACTTTATATTGGATTTAGAAGATTCCCCATCGTTTATGACTGAAAATTGATGATGGTTGAGGTTACGTAACGAAGAAATCATTTTTATGGAGTTGAATAAGTTTCTATGAGTACGTTCACAAACACCAAATCATTCCTCAACACCTACTTGGGATAGCGGGCTATGTAGAGCAAGGTCGAGGTAAGCAATAAACTGAAACTACGGAAGGAAGATAAACTTTCCAGGCAACGAATGAACTGTAATCGTAAACAGAAAAGTAATCCAACTGATTTCAAGTATATAAGAAATATGAGAAATTTCCGTCCTTTCCGAAATTATAAAATTTTTTGTTTGGAGCAAGAACCTTCACCAACAAGATCGTAGCAAGGAAACATTTGGCAAACTACCCTTCTACTATTTTTATCAATGCTGAGTTCATTACAACACTACATTGCTATTCGTGTATAACTCTGGAATTGGAGATTATATTTCTTTGTTTAGGTTAATATTTACTCAAACCAAGTAGCCGAGGAGGAAGGGAGATAAAATAAATTTTTATCCTAAAATATCACCTCTACTATTAATATAATCAACATGAAAACAGAATGTGCGCGCTCTGTTACCAATGATACTTCAAAACCTGCCTATGGAATCACATTTTATGGAAAACATTTCAACAGCTACTTCTAAGAAGAATTATTCAGAACAAATAACTATTAAATTGTGATACTTGGTTCAACAAACTTTGCGATACGCAATTCATTGAGATGAAACACATCTTGAAAACAATATATACAAACCTGTAAGAAAAGTATTTAAGTATTTGATTAGGAAAATCTGTTACAGCAAACTTGACATCCCTGAAATAGAAAACATTACTGATTTATTCGCAGTGAGTTAGAGTGGCATTTCTGGACGACCTTAGACGCGTGAGTTCACACACACACACACGCGTGAGTGCATCACAGAAAACGGTGAAGCACCAACGAATAACACCGCGTAACTTCCAATGATTTTGAGAGGACAGTCGATGCAGAAAGTATGTTGTTTTGGAGAGAGGTCAATTAACAGGGTCACGCACACAGTGCGCTTTGGAACTCGACACGTGAAGACCCTCGGATTCTACTCGGTCGAAATAGCCTCGCATCCACAGATACAACATGGCTTCCCTCGTTTCCAATTAGGAAACAAGGGAAGGGCGGAATACAAAGCTACATTTCCCCACATCCACTCCCTCACACGGCCGATAAATTTGCCATCTCCGATTCACGTGGACCTAATTCTATTACAACATCACCTATTTTCCTAGAATGGATTACTTCCCTGTTCAATGAATGGGTACTAGTCCCAAAATTGTCTATTTCCTGGAAAGTTATAGCGCTTTCGGCTCCATCGAAGTCATTTCTCTCGCACCCAAATGCTGAATTCGTTCCCTTTGAAAATGTAGGTGATGGAGTCGGGAGATGAGTCCTTATTAGCTTCATATTCAGTATCTAGGGCAGGAGTGTTCAACCCGCGAACTACGAGCAATAACTTTCAGCGATTCAAAGCTAATTCAATCCTTAAAATTTTGTTATATTCCATCCAAAAATTCAATGAAGCGAAAAATAATAAATATGATCGAAATCAACCCTAAAATGTGAAGCGCCATGATTAACAACGACGTTATGTTGAAGTGATCAAATCAACGATTTCCGATCTAATTAATTATAACATTTAAGAACGATGAATCATATAACATGGAGCCTTTTAAGTCCTTATTGGATCTATTACGACCTACTGGAGATTAAAGCTAGAAAACTCCGGGTTCTATGCATACATATAATTTTAAAAATTAAAATACTAAGGAGTAGCCTAATGGAACTTTTCCATGACGACACCGTAAAGAAAAACTCTTGGTGAGCACCATAGATAACATTTTTATTCTTTAATAATAATTATTATTATCATCATCATCATCATCATTATTATTTCTTTAACGGAAACGGGAATGTAATACCAAAATACCAATTACATCCATTCTAAAAATGATTATTATTTACGAAGACACGACAATTCCCTAACCTGAACACTGATTAACCAGTACCTCGGGGTTGGAACGTTAGCACGCTAACCACTCTGTCACCGCGGAGAGTTGTATTGTTATACTTACTGTGTTTACTATTGTTTTGACTATGTTTACATTGTACCTCATTTGATTTTAATTGTTGTTATGATGTTTGATGAGTTATGCCTTGCAACTGGCAAACAACTTCGTTTTCCCAATGGTCTTTCAAACATCCCTTCCCATTCTTACTTCCATCTTTTAACTTCTTTCCCCTTTCCATCCTCCCGCTTATGCTGCATATTCGTGCCCTTTCGCTCTTTCGGCACCTCATAATGTCACGATGTAACGAAACCGTGCATGCATAAGAATTATAATAATTTTGAAGAGCTCACAAAGTGTTTCTCTTTACGGTGTTACATAAATATTGATCAATATGCTTTGTTCATACATAACATTCCGTCAGAGTGACAAATTAAATTACCCTATATGCAGCGATGAATTCCTTTTTGATGTCTTCCCGGGTAAAGGCCACCATCACATGAATAATGAGATATTCTGAGTGCTCTTTCAATAAAATTCATAACTCATCTCTGAATAGTACTATTCTATCCTAATACGGTCGTAATACAACATATGGACTCAATGAAATCAAAACCGAGATATAAACGTGTTTCAATTCTATATTTTGACTGTACCATAGAACATTAGTAATTTTATTCCACAAATAATTTCAAGCTTAAATATTCGAAAGTAAGGTTAGCAAAATCTTTAAAAAAAAGAGGAACCAATAGACTCAACAAAAGGAAAAAGATCCGAAGGACGGAAAACTTCTTTAACAAAGGAAAAACATATTTTGAAAAGGATTTCTCAATACCTTGATCGCAACCTTAAGGAAGCGAGTGTTACTGACGATATAAACTTGAGCAAAGACGCGTAGTTAGATATAAAAGATAAAAAGAAATGTTTGTACGTAAACAACCTCATTGGTTTGCAACAACATTTATTATTTTGATATTTAATTTTATTCTTGCAAAAATATCCTCAAATTCATTTACGTAAGTAAAAAGAGAACCAAAATTATTTAGCACAGAATGCTGAATAATAGAAAAAAATCATTCGATAAGCATAAGCTTTATTGCGATGAAGACTAAATTAGTAAAACTGACCTGTTTTTGTGCCTGAGAGCATATCTAGGGTCTAATTTTTATTTCGAGATCAAATTTAAGCACGGATACGTCAGACAAAACTCGTGCACGAGAGAAATAAAAGCAACTTAAATTTATTGGATTCCGTCCATTCTAGCTAATGAGATTTGAGATTGAGAGCCGAAAGGCGGCTTGCAGGGTACTTATATAGGCATAGATATCGCCCAGCATAGGCAATTGCACGAAGCTCTTCCAAAATAATTTTAATAATAACATATATTCGGTTCATAATTATTATGAACCGAATATATATTATGCGGGTATTGGTTAGTACCGCAACCGTCGAAACGTCAACAAATAAAACAATGACGACGGTTCTGTATGTGATTCGACGTAAACAATATCAAGGCAAACAAAAGTTTCATAGGCGAAAGGCGTGAGATGTCACATTTTTAAGCGTCACGCGCCATCGAGATAAGTTGTTTCCCTCTCGGCATATGTACAAACAGAAAGGAGGAATCATAGCAAACAGCACCCGGTGTAGGCTACTGATAGTAAATCAATAGCACCCTTACCCAAATTTGAACGAAGACCAGAACTCCGAGCGGGTTACTTTGAGCCTGGCATTCAATCGATTTCTTTGAAAAAGATCTCTCACAGTTACTATCGGAATCGGAAAAATACAACCCTCTTCATGATTTAGGTTATTCAATTTCAAAACAAAAGAATAAGTTACATTTAATTTACCCTTAAGAGTGTTAATGTATGCATTTATGAGTACACTGCACAAGCACAATGATAATGTGTGACGTTGATTGCAGCACTTTTACATAATTACTATAGCCTCATCTCATTTTCTTTACTTTCAGCGTATTAATTAACCAATACATAAAATTTCCAAAGCAACGGTTAGTCTAAACTCAAATGCGTACATATTCTTAATGAAATCAAATTCCCAATATAATTTTGACTAAAAATGAGAAAAATTACCTCCTAATTATTTGTCTTATTATTGAGAGAATGGTAATACAGGATGAATACGTTACTCTATTGATGGCATAAGACTTTAGAAATACTTAACAGAAAAGGACCGCTTTCGAGGATATCAGGACTCGATATAAATATGTACCGCCGAAAAATATGCCACCGATCATCTTTCGTTTTAGAGAATAAATTATTTAACTTCAATAAATTATTCGAACCAAGTCTGGTCTAATACTTGTCTCCTTTAAAATGTAACTAAAAATTACATATCCCTTAAGCCACCAAAAGTGCTGAGTAATGATGGGGATATTGTGATTCAAGTTAGAAAATAGGATTTTTTAATTATATTTTAATAATCTTTGGTAAAACAAGACTTGTTAATGTTATATTTATAACTAACAACTCAATATGAAGAAAATAATGAAACAATTATCACAGTTAAACTCTTATTAAGCCTTATTAAACCTTCAGGTAGGTTAAGTACCCTAAGATTCCCTACTTAACGCCCTTTATTTATTGACAACTTATCCCACCTTTTACTTGTCCCTACAATTTTTTACTTCGTCTTTTTCCTTTCATCCTACCTTCAATTACCTTCTTCGACAGTATATTTCCTCTCAACGTGCGAAATAACCTTAGCTATCGAAGCATTTAAAAAAATATTACAGCTACTAGATAGAACAAAACATGATGCTTTTCTTTCATGTAATTAAGATGTGATTCATCTGATTTACTCAGAATCCAAAATGTTCGCAGGAAAGCAGACATTTCGAGCACCCTCCGTGCATATAATATGCGGGTAACACTCGTTTTATACGTGGTCAGAAGAGCGCCTTGAGCTGTATTTTAACGGTGTGGTTTGCGTGAAAGGAATCGGAAGAAAAGCACTTACTCGTTTTAAGCGGGATAGCGAGTTAGGAGGGTTCGACAGAATATTGCCCGTAATTTCCTCTTGCTGTATCTATGCTGAAAATGATAGGTCATTCCAAATTCATATTCGTCAGTCGAACTGCTATTATCCACAATTTGATAACTTCTAAAACACATAGACCAAACTATGAATTATGGGCTAAAATTCCAATTTCTTCATAAATTACACACATATACACCCCATAGAAATCTCAGTCGATTCACAACGGTACGAATAAATAGACAAATTTTTGAATTTTTATACATAAACATTCTATATTAGGCCGGACTTCGTGGAACAAAATTATAAGGAAATAAAAAAAGAAGTTTTCGATTAATTACAATGTTCTTCTTTATTTCCTTATTATGCATAGCATTTCTATAGACCACAAAGAGCGTTGGATAGACTTTACACTATACGTATAGAGACATACCCAAAGGAATCCTCTTTGAACGGCACCGAGCCTTTAAAAAAATGTCTCGTGCCTCCGATCGATCGCAGTTCTCTCCTCTACATCGCGCATCGAATCGCTTTTTTCCGATTCGAAGAGCGTCACTTTGAGGAGAAGTGGGACAGTTCGGATGCAAAGTTGCGTCTGGTCCTGAAGAGGCAAAAAATAAGCGAATCCTTGCGATGACATGAGATGTGAAGATGAGAAAAGAAGAAAGAAGCGTAAGTTCCTTTCAGCGATCATCGCCAACCTCATTGAGTCGCAAAGCTTTTAAACCGTTTCTCCCAATCAATCTGGATTCCACTCAATCTGGACAAAAACAGAATAACCGCCGAGCAGCCGAGAGGAATTAGAATAGGAATGGAGATGAATAATTTGGTCGCCAGAGATTACCATTGAGAACAGAAATGGAGGAGGTATTCAGAGGCCCCGTCGAGTCCCGAAAGAATAGCTGCGAAATAATTATCAAACCATCTAACTGTTCTGTGCAATGAGAAACGCTTATTTTTCGGTACAATTCTGCAAAAAAATATAGCTTACTGTACATAGAAAGTGGAAGAGTAATTTATTCCCGCAGGAGATGGCATTTTGTGGATGTTTTTCTGCCTTGGAAATGTTATTCTACTAAAAATACCCCCGATGTTTTTCTTCCAGGAAAGTCAATGTTTGTCTTCCGCAGCTATTCTTATTTAACGTATTTGTACCTTTTTTGTATTTTTCGCAGATTAAGTTACTTTCTCATATTATTGCATTAAGATTATATCGTTTTCATTTATCGTGATTATTTCAAGTTAAGTTTCTGCTAAAATACGTTTGTGTAAAACTTAAGCTCCTTAGGAAGAATGTACTGTTACGTATGGAAATACCATCTCCTAGAAGAATTATTCAATTTCTTTTATTTAACAGAGGCTCATATACCTGAGAGGGTGAACACGTACCAATTAATCAATACATTTTTAAATCAAAATCCACAAAGATGGAGCGTAAATCATTCCAAGTATGAGATTATCCTTTATTACACTTTATATTGATGTAGATATAATAGTTGAGAAGAAAATAGTATTGGAGGAAGCAATGGATATTCCATTTAAACGAAACGAATTGTTAGAAAATTAATTTGAACCAACTGTATAATTGTTCAAATCTACAAATCCATTGTTAATGAGAGAATTCTCTCTGTAGATTTTCACAAGTATTTTGACTTTTAACGTACATTTTTCTGAGATAAAAACAGCAATAAATTAAAAATTGCTAATAAATTACCTTGATTTGGTAGAAATATAGCGCAAACCTAATTCATTCAATCTTTTGTTGCCCAATTTTTCGGTTCGCTGTTCTATTTCGATGCATTGGAGTTTCCATAATTAGTCATGATGATATTCATCGATTTCCAATTATAAGAGGAGTTAAATATTTTTCAGCCCCGAACAGCACAAACGGCCCCCGGGAATGTTCCCGTTCTAAACCAACGTTGGGGAACAAATTACAACGGATAACCGAAACCTCTCAGCCGAGTGTTTGGCGGATTAAGAATCCGAGGACCGGCGACAGACACAAAGAGAGTCAGAAAGGGTAGAATTAAAGAAATAGAGAGAGGAATGAGAAGAGAAATGACTGGAGAGGGTTCGTGCAAACACCAGAGAGATTCCAAAGGGTCAATGCGCCATCCTCCACGGTATAACTCCGCAAAGAGGGGGAGAAAGAGAGGGGTGGAGATGAAAGCCGTAAGGGCTAAAGACCTTTCTCGCTAAACGGGGAAACCCCCTTCTTTCCAAACGCCTACACAATTGGTTACTCACTCTCGTATACCTGGTATTCTCTAACTCTCACTCATTCGCAGCATCCATTCCCAGGTGTCCCACATCGATCACCATTATCCTTCCCCTCGATTCCTCTAATGCTCTCCCCACTCTAGAGGGAGACATAAACGCCTTCGCCATTGATGCTCCAACCCACACAATTGTCTGGCAAACACATAACGTGGATCAAATCGATCGCCTGAAAGAAATCCTCGCGATGCTGCTTTGAGAGAACAGCTCCTTTCATTACAGTCGCCGCTTTACACGATAGCAAAAACTCTATATAGAGACTGCACTAGATTAAGCGGAGTTAAATCTGGTTTCCGATCACCCTAAGGGTGAATTAATCTACGAATTAAAAAAGATAAGACGGTATTAAAATCATAGCTGATCTGTAATGAGCAATGATCCATCTGAAACCGCATATACTAAACTTCTACGTGACTAGAAAATACAATTTAAAAAATGTAGTATGCAATATAAATGTGAATGTATTATTGTGGAACATTCTATGCAGATTTTATTGTTACAATGTTCGACGAAACATCGCCGATTCTTATTGATTTTAATGGTATTAACCCTCCATCTAAACGGTTAATCGGAATTTAAGGAATGCGTAATTCTTCCAATGTCATAATCGAAGACACTGAAACCGAAGGAGCATTGGAGATTGTAATTTATGATGAAAACTTGCATGCTATAAGGGGCATTTATGGCAATCTTTACGATTCGTAGGAACTCATTCATTCACCAAATGAAAAAATAGGAGTGAATCATAATAAAAACTTTCCCNATATATTGAGGCTCCCATGTGGTTAAGTCTATTATGCCTAATTATAAATCCACACCTGTCAATAATCCTGATAAACAAGGGATAGAAAAACCCGCCTGCAATTCCAAAGTGGCGCATTGGGTATAGAAATGAGTCGAATTTGTGTTATCCGCATTTTGAACAATCCAGAAAAAATAAAAATGTTCCTTACAGCTTATGCATGGTTGCTTAATTTTTCTTGTGTGTGAATATGATTATCAAATTTCCATTTGATAAATTAGGACAAAATAAAAAGGAACACTTTTCAAAGATGAACCTACGAGTATCTATTAAAACAACTATGCTCCCAATGAGTGTTCCTTTTTATTTCGCCCAAATTTGTCATGAAATACCACAAAGTTACCCGCTAATCAGTTGAGTCTATTCCCTTTGATTCATTCATAATGAATATTATTTATCGATTTTACTATAGTATTTTTAAGTAAATAATATACGTGTTGATCTCTAAATATTCTTATTCAAATTTTATCATCTTCGCAATTTTTTTAAATTGATATTCGGATAGTTCTGGCCAATATCGCAACTCATTCACCAAGTTCGTGGTTTCCATCAAGTTAATTGCCCTTTCGTGTGAGAAACCAAGGCGGAAATTAGGGCTCCTGAACAACATTCATCAAGTTAAGCAGGTGCTTGAACATAAGTGGGTATTCGCAGAATTAATCAACCGCGCAATCCTAATCGGAAACGTAAATTTGCACAATNCTTCATCGTGTTAAGAAGTTCACCTTTCCTTAATCCTTTTATTGTTTTTGTTGAAATTAAAACTAAACGGAGAATTAGAGTAAATGATGTGTCTGAGTAACGGTATGTGTAGCCCCAGACAACCGATCCATTTTCGCTCATTCGCTAGTTATCATTGAAAATGATTTTTAAAGAACAATTAAAAGATGCGAAAAGAATTTCCAATGAAATTTGTAAAAAATAAGTTTCGAAATCTCTTCCACTGATCATAGGAAACTTAGTGATTTTTCTCGTCTTCGATTACTTAATAGCAGAATTAAAATTTAACATGAGAAAGTAGGCAATGAGGTATCGGAATACAAACAAAACAGTAAAAGAAACAATGGGCTTGAAATAATCAATAAGGTCTTACGAGAGTAAGAGTGCGGAATAAAATGTAAAATGAGATCATTAAAGCCGACTATTGAAGCTAAGATCATATAATGAGCACATCACATTTAATTTCTTCGATTTATTTGAAAGAGCAGCGCTTTGCTTAGTGGACCCAGCTTCGAAGGAGATGAGGGATTTTCATTTTCGCCACTCTGCATAGCTCAGACGCCTTCTCTGGAGCCATTATTCGCTCGAATGATTCCAATTCCCCTCCTCACTTGAAACTAAAAACGTCTAGTCTCTTCATTCTCACTTCATTTCGAAGACTTCCTCTATTCTCAATTTTAGGCTCAAATTCTCCGGCACTTTCGAGACTTCGTAACGACTTGAGCATTCCAGTCTGAGGAGACGGCACGTCAAACTTTTTGTCTTATTATCCCTTAATTACATTCCGTAATGCGCTGCAAACAGTACTTCTCCAATCGAAACACAGCGCGCTGTACTTCAAAAATCCGTCCGACAATCCGCAGGGGACAAGTATTTGGATATTTCCTACAACCAGAAATGAATATGAAAAGCACAGTCGTTCTGTTTTTTCAGCCTTAAGCGAACACTTTTTAATTCGTTAATGAAGTTTCCCCAATTAATGAGAGAATGCTTTGCTTCCTTGAGGCTGCTTTGAGTTCTCTTCGCCCTTTTTTCTGCTCTATTAAAAACCTAGAAGATGTGGGAGTCTTATTTGGCATTCATTCGCAAGGAGTTTTTTCTACCCCCTCCTTTCCTTTGCCTTTCCGCAGTCCATTTAACAACCTGAATCGCTTCTCCGATTCTCCAAGAGGATCGCTTTTAGATCAACTTTGAACAGAAAATTATCATTATTGCTTAAATCTAGAATTCATTTGACTTAGTCCAAAAATTCTTACGTATACTATAGGAATTTATATTTTATTTTTGAGTTAAGTTTGATCCCGGATAGTATGACAACAATCACGATCAAAAAGAAACAATATCACCAAAATCGCCAGTCTGGAATAATAAGTCCTGTATCCATCCATACATTTATATACTAGATGTGAACAATGAATAAACACAACATCCTTTCCTATGAATGATGATTATGTTTTAGTATTCAATTGATGGGTCTAATTTCATAGCTGAATACTTGTAAATGATTAACTTCCTTCTGACAGGCGAATGATGCATGTATCTCTTCCTTTAACCAATGATATTCCTTCTTCTTTGTGTGTATACTCGTTATTGTACGCACTAAATCGAGGTCCAGTGCCTCTCTACAGCTTGATTTAGGAAAAAAAATTACAATATCATAAGCATAAGCGGTTCCAAATGAAAAAATGAAAATATAGTTAGACGCGTAAATTTATTTGCAGAGTTCCACGTCAATGAACACGTGATCTTTAATACTTCGGGAGTATACGTGAGATTACAAAAGCGAACTTCTCCAATGCTAATGTAAAATCCATGCGAATTTCCGTCGCTTATTTAAAATTATACCTACCTTTTCCGAAATAACTTGTTCAAATTAATCGCTCTGATCTTAAAAAATCATCTAAAAGTAAGAAATGGTCTTTCAGTATAATCCTAATTGTTGCTAAGCTCAAAGGAAGGAAAAAGAAACGTTTAACGAATACGCTGAGCAACAACAGCCGTTAAGTTAAGCTGAAAATAAAATCATGATACCTAATACACTAATGAAGTGTCATAAAGGTAACAATAAATTCTGTATATAATGTTAGAATACCTAAATATAATTTACTTTAATTACATTTAATTGTTCCATTCTTAAACGCAGACGATACATTTTAGCCTCAGCTAAAAAATATTACTTAAAAGACAAGTACAAAAACAGCTCGTTATTGCGAGCAGCCTTTACGAGTAGTATCTGCCATCGTTCTACATGCCCTCTCTTAGTAGAAAGAAAACTCAGATATATCCCGAAGATTCTTCCGATGTTCCGAATAAGCCACCCGATTGCGAATGAGGAAAACTACTGCCATATCGATTTTACTTGTCGAAACAACCAAAAGTGAACAAAACAACCAAAAATATAAAGGGAAAAATTTCTGAAGGAAGAAACCTAAATCCATCTCTTTTTCTGAAAGGTTATCGCACCGATAGATACGGGCGGGGAAAGATGAAAAATTCATGACTATGACGCGATGAGGGACATTGAGAATGCATCCGAGGCAATGAAGGTGTTCCGATATTCAAAATGGGAGATTTGGAGGGTAGAATAATGAAGGGGAAGGGTTGCATACTGCAGGGGATGGATGCGAATAATGAATCGAGACAAATGGTAAATCTGGGGCAGATACAGGAGAGAAGTGTCGAGAGGTTTTAAGAGGAAGAGACGCGGCATGGTAGTTCGGTGGTTAGAATACCTACCCGGAAAGTATGAGACCTGGGTTCGAGTCCCAGTCATGTCGTTATTTTTCACACTTGCTAATCCTTTGAAAAACAGTAAAGTAACTCAAAGCTGTGTAACGTGGTAATAGTCCATTTTCTCTTAATGTAAGGTACTGAGCTATGATATGAGTTGTTAATTATCTTCTCTAAAAAGAGGGCTTCTTTGTTTGTGATAACTATGTCTTCCTCGTCGAATGACAATCTTGCTATTAATTATGATTGAAACTAAAAAACTAAAGTACTTATGATTGAAGAGTCTATTACTACAACTGTAATTATTAACGCTCCAAATTATTTTCAATAATGAAATAGCAAGTGCCACGAAGTCTTGCAGTTGTACAGATCCCTATTTTATTTGCTCCTTTATTATTTCCATTTTCCCCTTTTTGCATCGTAACATATTATCGGCTACCAGGTTGGTTTCCTGAGAAAATAAGGATGTTATCTCTCCCGGAATGATCTTCCCATTTTTATAGAACTGGTTTCGAGTCCCAGTCATGTCGCTATTTTTCACACTTGTTATTCCTTTGGTATCAGCCGCACGGCTTCATCGTGTTAAGAAGTTCACCTTTCCTTAATCCTTTTATTGTTTTTGTTGAAATTAAAACTAAACGGAGAATTAGAGTAAATGATGTGTCTGAGTAACGGTATGTGTAGCCCCAGACAACCGAATATCGATAAATCTATATGGCTAAGTCGAATAGATGTGAAAGAGAGAGAGATGTGAAAAGGAATTTTGCATTCGTAGTGCGGAGTTTGCCCAACATTTGGCTCCGGTTAAGAAACAAAAACATTTCCGAACCTCTTTACGAAGAAACTGGGGCAAAGTTAGCAAAGAAAAGAAGGTGAAAATTGTCTCTAGTCGGGCCATTCAGCAAAATATCGGAGTGTAAGGCAAAGATTTGAGTCCATATCTCACTGAAAAGTGAAAAAAGTTCTATTTTTAAAAGTAGGCGTAAAAAATCATGCTAAACTATCCCCTCAGAGTAAAAAGGAGTGAAAGCCAGCATGTCATTGATGGTACTGCATGCATGTACGCACACGTGAATAATTACATATTAATGGGAGCGTTTGGTAAGAAAACGGTAGCGTAGAAAAACTTTTGTAATTAAGAAGGCAGACCGAATTATTTGTAAAATATCTGTTTGTCGTATCGCGTCCTTTGAGGTGTATACTTTTAAGAAACTGGACTGGACTGGTGGTGAGTTGGATAAAATTTGAAAAAGTAATTTGAAATAAGTACAAAACAATTAATAAAATGCTAAGAAGGACAAGAGAAAAGGTGTTTTCTTTCGAAAAATTAGAAGGGCAGAAAAAGAGAGTGGTTGAGGCAATGTTCGTACTATACAGGTTAAAAAATCCATAAGGAAAAGACATGAAGAGAAAGAGGAAATTTAAAAAAAGAAAATATTTAGAACACCTTAAAGGAAAATAAAAGCAAGTGAGGGATAATGCATCAAATGCGAAACTTCTCAAACAAATGTGAAATAGTTATCTTTTATGGTCTAAATAAACAAAAGGTTAGCGAAGCCGATCTGTTTCTGAAAGAATAAAAGCTGTGCTATTCTTAAAACAAGAATGACCAAAAGAAAAATTAAAACGTATTAAATCTTATCAATTTTAATGCTTCTCGTTTCCAGAAAATTTTACTGCGGAATTAATTAATTTTAATTCTCTTCCACTCAGACAGAAATAAATAAAAATATCCATCGATTTGATTAGTGTTCGAAGTTTCAGTGTTCTAAGTCAAATTTAATGACATACGTTATTGTGAAGGTCAATACAATCACAATGCCTTTTATTATCAATTTAAGAAAATATCACAAAACTTTTACGCCGTTGATATCCAAAATTGGCCGTGACTCTCTTGTTTGCTACGTCACTGTGACCTGTCAATGTTTATCTCCTTATTTATTGAAACATAAAATAATTACGCAACGCATTAACTTTACGAGGTTTAACAAGGAAATTGTGAAACATGGATAATGGGCATAGTAAAGGGCAATAAAGGAGGATGAAATGCTAGGTAAAAAATCATAATACATCTTGCGAGGTGAAACTCATGGAATATTACAGAACTAAAGAGAGAGAAAGAATCGAATGTTATCTAACACAGGTTACAAATGATCAAATCAAAATTTCCAAGCAACGGTAGTCTTAGAGGACAATTCTTTCATTATGCCAATGCTTTTAGCTGGCTTCAGATGATGAACTTAGCTGTAAGATATATGAGAAATCTAAAATCTTACCTTACGCATATCAATCTTTCCCCAAAATCTAAAATACCTAGCAAAGGAAATTTTAGGGCCATAATTTGTTTCATCGTTCTTGGGTTTTTCGCGAGAAAAGTATCTTTCATGCTTAGAAATTTCAACAGAAATTATTTTTCATTTCCAGGCCATCGAATAACTTCGAAAAGACAGATCAATGGGAATTAGTTTCATCAGGGTTACATCCGGCGATCTGGATTTCATAGTTAAATTGTTCAGCTGACCGAATTAAAATTATGGAAAATTAATACATTTAACTTTGCGAAGGATTCAACTGATTCCTCAGTTTCCCAAACCTTTTTCCTTTGAATGAAGATAATGAGGAACCCAACAATAAACGATTATAAAAGAAAATCGTTCCGCGAAATGTACTTTTAGAAAGCTACGATTCACTTAACATCAAAGAATATTGTCGTTATGATAAATTAAATCCTGGAATAAATGCTTATTTAGGTATCTTTAAAGCCTGGTGGCTTAAAATCACGAATTTTATAAATACAACGCATAAAATACTCTCTGCATTAATCTCACTGTGGAGATAAAATTTGAAAGGGGCCAAAGGGACCGAGATTTCCTATAATGTGACGAACTTGGCAAGCTTCCGTTTGACAAAATCCTGATATTAAAATTGCTTATTAGAGGGGAAAATTCGAAAGATAATTTCGAATAATCGGATTATGGAACCGAAACAAAACTCGATTGTAAGATCGTGCAAAACGAATAAAATTTCATATTCCATTTCCCAGGAAAAGCAAGAAGCACAAAAGGAATCAAAATTTTATTAATAAAAGAGAAAGTGGGATATGGCAATAAATCTACCCTTTGTATTTGGAGATTAAAAGATGAATCTCGATCAAATATTTCATCAATTGAATCAATATTTGCTTGAAAGTGGGAGGAATGGGAAGATACTTGCTGATAGAAATATTAACAAAACGAAATTCCGAATTTCAGTAATATTTGTCTCCAATAATTTATTATTTAAAAAAGTGCTATTATTATCGATGATGTAAGATTCAGTAACTACTGAAACTATAAGAGAAAGATGGGGAAAAATTTTTAATGATCAGGGGCGGATTAACGATACCAGAGGCCCTAGGCGTAAAGATCAGATTGAGGACTCCACTAGGAATTGCTAGTGAAATTTCGAATTTTTTCATAAAATTCACAAATATACATCACATAGAAATCTCAATCGCTACAATACGGTAAGAATAAACAAAGAGGTTGCGAATTACAATACAATAGTATTCCTTTGAATAGCAATAAACGAAAGACTTTTTTTCATTATGTTGAGACATCAGTAATGTAATCTATATATATAAAGCAGAAATTCTGTGGGTTTGTGTGTCTGTTTGTTTGTCCGCGATTGGAGTCCACACCGTTCGTCCGATTGGCGTCAAATTTTGCATACGTGTTCTCTGAGACCCAGAAGGAAGCACTGTCATATTTTTATTTGATAACTTTGCTGGGTTTGATCCAAGATCGTTCAGATAGGTTTCCATAAGAATTACACGTAAAGTTCGATTTTATCGGTTACAGACTTTATTTCTTCTGCAAAATTAAATTAGAAGGAATAGTCGCATAAAATCAAAATAGGTACCCAAAGAAAGGAAATTTAATACAGATTCTTATTATGGTCGTGGAATATCGCTTTCTATTCGAAGTTGCGAGAATTTAGATAAAATATGCGAATATTTTGAGAAATTTTGAGTTAGTAAACAACCCGTCCCCCTGACGACCAATGCGATTGTTGATTCCGAGTTTATGCATTTTCCCATAAGAATGCATTTGTATGTTAGCCCGTTTAGAAGCAAATGACGATATGAAGAGGATGAAAATTTTCAGATATTATAATTATATCAGTCACGAAAAATTTGTAGTGATGAATTACAGGGCAACAAACATGCGTAGCACCGTAATAAATTAGTGGAGATGGAGGAGTAACTTTTTATCTATCATTTCGGACTCTTGACAATTATACGATTAAAGTCACCAGAATCAAAAGTTGAAAATCTTGCAAACTTAACCATTACTTTGAGACATGTTAATAATAAGAGGGAAATTCCATAATGATTCACGTTCTTATTGTTGATTGTAGATTTCGGCATCGAACTTTGATTAGAAAATTTTTGTTTTCAATAACCTGTTCCATTGGACTAAACTAAGATGCAAGATGTTATTTTCTCTTAGGTACAAATAGGTATACTACATTTAATCCGACACCTATTTTCCCCATTGAGAATCAACGGGCACTTCGACATTGCGAGAATTTAGATAAAATATGCGAATATTTTGTGAAATTTCGATGTTGTAAACAACCCGTCCCCCAGACACCAATGCGATTGATTCCGAGTTCATACATTTTCCCATAAGAATGCATGTGTATTTAGACCCATTTAAAAGCAATTGACGATATGAAATGGAGGAAATAATTCAGAGATTTTAACTATTACAGTCACGAACAATTCGTAGTGATGAATCGCAGGGGCAACAAAAATACGTAGCACCGTAATGAAATAATGGAGATAAATGAGTAACTTTTTGTCTATCAATTCGGACTCTTGACATTGAAGTTGAAAATCTTGCAAACTTGCACATTACTTTGAGACATGTTAATAATAAGATGGATATTCCCTAATGATTCACATTCTTATTGTTGATTATAGATTTCGGCTTCGAACTTTGATTAGAACATTTTTGTTTTCAATAACCTGTTCCATTGGACTAAACTAAGATGCAAGATGTTATTTTCTCTTACGCACAAATTGGTGTGCTATATTGAATCCGACATCTATTTTCCCCGTTGAGAATCAACGGGCACTTCAGCTAGTATATTCCATATTCAACTGCATCTACATAAGTACCCTGCAAGCCGCCTTTCGGCGTGTGGCAGGGGGTGCAAGCACCATGACTCTACTTCGCTAATCGATTGCTTTCGCGTATCGTTCGCGGAAAAAAATGAATTTTTGAAACGACTTGTTCTAGCATCTATTTCTCGGATTTTCCTCGCAGTATCAGAACGGCCTATATAACATGGAGGACGCATTATGTCAGCTACGTCATCTGTGAACGTGCTTTCTATAAATATATTAACTAGATTTATCCTTTGTTTAAGCCTTCGGTCTTCCAAAGATTCCCATCCCACGTCCTGAAGCATTAGCGTAACACTCACTAACTTGTCGTAACAATTCTTTACAAAACGTATCACCTTTCGCTGTACTTTTTTCAATTCCAGAATACTACATTTTTCTGCAGGGTCCCACACACTACACGCATATCCCAGGTGAGGCCTGACCAACGCAACGTAACATCATTCACAGACTTTTTCTTCGCTCCTACCGACAATTCTCTTCACGAATCCAAGTTTTTTAAGCGCTCGACCACATATATTACAGATGTGGGTACCCCAGGTTAAGTTATTGGTGAGGGTTACTCCAAGGTATTTCACCGTTTCTACTGTTGATAAAGTTTTCCCTCGGAGACTATACGAATGATCATTGGCATTTTTTTCCTTTGGAAGACGTTGATTACTGAACATTTATCTCTATTGAGCTCTAGTTGCCAAAAGTTCTCGTATCGTAAAGTTAATTGCCCTTTCGTGTGAGAAACCAAGGCGGAAATTATGGCTCCTGAACGACATTCATCAAGTTAAGCAGGTGCTTGAACATAAGTGGGTATTCGCAGAATTAATCAACCGCGCAATCCTAATCGGAAACGTAAATTTGCACAATTCCATAAGAAATTAACGCATTTTCCGAATAAACGGAATCGTTTGATGAGCAGGAAATTAATAAAATATCAGGCGTAAGTGAAAATTACGCCCAATTTTGCAGAACCTTTTAACTGCAGTACAGCAACAATAAAAAGTGGTACTTAGAATAGGTGGATGCAAACAATCCCGATCTATGACGTATTTTAAAGACTGGGTCAGGCGAAAAAATTGGCAAAGTAGACCTATTCTGAAGTGAATTACAAATATCTAACCCAGAGTCATCTCTCGAATAGAGTCATTTGTTTCTAAAAAGAACTTAAGGCGGGAGACAAATTAGTTCGACTGATGCGAAAGGTAGAATAAAACTCCTCTGTTCTACGACGACAATGACCCAAAGTTGGGCGGCGCGCCTTCAATGAATACAGAAAAGCAATCCAGCGGCGTTTTTAATTATGTTGCAGTGGAATCGGCGAGAATCGTGTCTCAAATGGAGACGTTCACGAGAGTCGAGGAATGGAGCAGAATTGCGAGCCTCGCAAATGCGACTGCACGGGAGCAAACGGGATTCCGTCCCGATTCCGAATGAAACGAATTAGGGAAGAATTAGAAAAACATAAAATAGACTATAGAATGAAAAATTGCTGAAAAAGTTAAAAAGTATCCTTACCCGTTTTAAGGGGAGGGTTATATAATTTATACGATGTGTTTATTTAGGTTTACGTTTGCACATGCAATCCTCAAATTGTGAATAATAATAGTAATACGACTTTAATAAGGCGAGATTGAAACAACTAAGTCTTTCCTTACATCTAACCTTTCATAATTTAATATTGAAAAGAGAGAATATTACTTTTTTGTGGGTTTAAAAACCTAAGTTAGGGATTAAGAGAAAATGCACCACAGCAGGAAAATATCCGCAAAAATGGGGGTGAGAACAACCTTCTAACCGTACTGTCAGTTAATTAAGTTTTTAAGAAAATGCAGGTTAAATCAGATCTGAAAGGCAAAATAACAGACACAGACACTTTCTTACATAGACAAAACGAATAGAAATAAAATTTCATAAATATTAACAGAAAAAGATAATTATGAAATAGTTAAAGCGTTCACTACTAGTAACTAGCTTTTTCAATATTAACCAATAAAGTTAATCGAGTATTGGTAAAGTAACGTTATGTTTGTTGCCCACCAAAGATTAAACAAATATTTTGGACCTACAGAATGAGGAAAACAGCGGCATATGAGTTGCATAAAGCCTTAGCAACGTTTCGCGACCTCATGAAATATAATGCAAAATTTTGTTTATTTTGTTTTCGTTTGCTATTGTTTACAGGATACAAGTTTACGATTTTGTCCTGGAGTCGAGCCAAACAATTTTTTAAATAAGTTACTCAGATGACAGCGAGTCCCAAACTCTATTGAAGCCGCAGCCTCTTAAGGATGGTGTTTACGAATCTCCATTTGTAAACATGTTCCACTTCACAAAAAAGTATGACTTCATAGTTGATTATTTTTCCAGTAATCGTTCAAAAAAGACTATCAAGAGCACGAACAAGTAAGAATTTGGAGGGTTTTTGAGGATATATTTGTCCTTGATTCTACCGATTAGTATGGTGATTTTAGAAAAGAATCTATTTAAATATCAATAGTATACGACTTACATTACGATAAAATTTTCTACTTGACGATAAAACACTCTATAACTTCAGTAAAAAACTTTAAAAAAAACGTGATAGATTATATTCTAGATAACAAAGGAGCATGGGATAGGTAAGGGACTCGAACCTTTGTTTAGAAGATCAAACTTCCACGAGCTTCCAGAACCGACCTATTTACTGAGAAGTTTCCACTTTGAAAAGAAGAGCATCTTTAGAAACTCTAAGCTTTAGCCCAAGTGATATCTCGCGTCTCGATCCCCGCACCGGTAAGAGATCGGGTGCGGAAACGGATGCTGGTTATGGAGACAAAGTAGAGACTCTATGGTTATCCAGCAACTTCCGAAAGTACACGCGTGAGCATCCAAACTATTTTCCCATCACGTGGAGAAGAACTATCCGCGGAGATAACGGAGAGTTCACCTGACCCAAGGAGGGCTACGCGAAAGAGATCGATATGTACGCGTAAATGCAGGTTTAAAAAAAAAAAGGTTCCGCAAGTCGTCGTCCTTCTCGCGATGATAAAATAGTAAAAACTGCCCTCGTTATATGGAGGGAAAATCGCGCCTGTTAAAGATGTACTCTTATTCAAAACGCTCCTCTTTCGTGATTCCTGGAAAATCTTCTCGCTTCCGCGTGGTTATAATGGGTGGGATCGCAGGGTCGTTCGCATAGGAAGCGAGGAGTAAATGTTAGCCGGAGAATGCGTCACCATATCTTCTTGCAAGGCTAACAATACGTAGGAAGCGATTTCTTCACCACGGTTAGCGAATCGTAGCTAAACGTTCGAAAGGCGACCGTTCGATTGTTTAAGTAACTGCAACTTTTATGCGACTCGCTGAAACAACGGTTTTTGCAACTTCTCGTCGCCACCAACGATCGGCGAATCTGATTGACGCCAAGACCGAGAAAAAGACCGTCTTTTTGAAGATTTGAGCGACAGAGGCAGGGCCAGCTTTAGACGCAAGTAAAGCACCCGCTTCCGGGTGGAAGACTTCAGCAAGAGCCAAAGATAATTTCCTGAAATTTGATGAAGTTGCGAAACAATTTTCAGTCTATACTAGTCCCCGTATTGAAAGGTTCGGTAAATAAATTGCTAAAAGATAATACTTGGGTGACTATCATTTATGTGCACAATAAGAGTGGTAATTACGCATTTTACTTACGGATGGTTAATTGTCTGAAGCGGGGCCTGGATAGAGGTAGGGTTTTCTCTACGCTAGGCGCAAAGAAACCCTTTCCTTACTTTACTGAATCTCGGCAAAACAAATTATCCATCAGTTACTAATTAGAGTAATTCGAATTTTTTGCAAATACATTTCGCACCATGGATTCTGCATTAAGATCTTACAGCTCAATCCTCCGTTCAATAAATCAATACATATTATTTTAAACATCGTTTTCCCAAGTAACTATCCTCTTCACTCTAAAAGCTCCCCGCTACAGGATGAAAAACAGAGGGAATTATTGTCAGCAGTAACTCACGAAGTATCAGGTTTTCTATTTATTGTCACTAATCTTTTCATCTAAGTTTAATGTTTCGCCCATTAAATTAGCGAATGTAGCTTCTTAATTCAAATTTTAGAAACGATGAAACCGACAAGGCCAGGCATTACTTTATGTAAGGCCATAGTACAGAAAAAAAGAGACTCCGTGATTTTTCTACATAAATTTTAAGATATATATTCGGGGAGAGGGCAACTCCGGTAGCGAAACTTGTAACGTAGAAACATTTGTGTGGAAAAATTACGACTTCTCCTTTCTTCGGTGCAGAAAATTAAATCGTGTTACTCTATGAATAAGTTTTCCTTTATTTTTCGCTAATTCTGTTTCATTCTCCACTTTATTACTACTACAATTACAAAACTTAGTAAAGAATGGATGTTCCCGAATCAGTGGCTTGAGGAAACAGTATAGAGGGAAAACCGAATTAATCCCCTGATTTGAAAACTGTTTTTCAAAATGGACGGATGCTGCTTTAGGGAAGGGCTCTCAATGTAACTTTCGATAAGACATGGCGGAGCATATGGTTTCGGCAGTCAACTACTAATCATATCTATTCCTGCAACAGCGCCTGGATATGACGGATTTACCTAGACAGATATGAGATGTCACGGCGATTGACGTGACAAATAATCAATGAGAAACATTGCTAATAATTGATGATTTACCAGCCAGCCACGATGCTTACCACGTAAGTATGAGCAATTCAATTCTCTGCTCCAGAATAATCGACAGGTAAAAGATAGCTGACCTATGAGTTAACGCGCAATCAAGTACTACGGAAAAAGTCTCAATTTATCGTAACTCGCGTGAGATCATAGATAGCAGTTGACACTGATTTTCTTCACAGATGATTCACGTACCTAGAATAAGAAGTAAGTTTAATTAACATCTCTCGCGCCTGAAAGTAAGGTCCTATCACTTTTCTGGAAACTTTAAACTCGATACCAGTTCTTCGAGATAGTAACTAGGAGTAAATAAAGCACGGTAATGGGTTACAAAAATGTACCCGAAATATCTGTTGTTATTCTCATCTGAGTTACCTCACCGTGATAAACAACCAGTTTTATTTACACTACGGAAAAAGACGCTCATAATTGTAAATTGGATGTTCAAAATCCGAGATGTAAATTGTACGACCTTATTCAATGAACTTTAATTCGTCAATGAATGACACGAAAAGAAACTGATTACAAATCGAAGAGGACAATTTTGGTTTCCTAATAGAGTACAATGCCTTACAGCATCAATTTTTGATTCCCATATATACGCTAATCATTCCCAGGTATTTATGAAGTTACCATAGGAAAAGTATGTTTTTTTCATTACCGAATAAGTCGACTTCTAAGAAGACATTACACGGAGACATGAACTTAGAATTAAAGAAAGCCAATCTTCATAAACCAGTATTACAGAAATCCTAAGCCAGAATCAAACTTTCAGTTGATATTCCGGTTGATATTTTCACGATGATATATTTTCTATCACAAAAACAACAGTTTTCATAAATTTTACGAATATATATTAGACCGTTTGTTTGCGTTCGATTATTAGCCCCTTGTCAACATGGAATACCGATGACGCGACAGTGAACAAAGCAGAGCTAAGTTTCGTCATCGCACATCAGTAACTGAGCTTATGTAAAACGATCGTATTTACTCGCATGCCACTGCTATACTACGGTATTTCCTAATATTTGAAAAAGAGTATCGCCGAAATTTCACAAATCCTAATTTGCGGAAAACCGACAGTTTACCTAGACCCATCTTCACCGAACTGCGGACCTGTTTAGAGACAGTCACGTTTCAATCTTACGGTAGTCACAAACTTCACACAGGGAGCAACATTCGCGATGATGAAAAACAAACTTGCTACCTGGGTTACCGTTGTCACATATAAATGGGAAGTTATGATCGTAGAAGAGCTAACAATGTTGGTGATGGAGCCTGATTCTTTGTGCATATTTCATGCGATGCAGATGATCCTTAGACTTATACTCGTAGGTTGTCAGCGGTGAAAAAACTTTCCGAGTTCTTAATCGAAATCCTCGTGGAACCAGCTGCTGGAAACATTACCTTTCCAGTAATGCCCATGTTTTAATTTTTACAAGTCAACAATTTTACTTCAAAATTACTGAAGAGGGCATGAAGTTTACTTTGTACCCTGAAAAAAAGTCTTCTTAACCCACGAAAATCCTCATCGCCGCCTAAAGTAAGAAATACTGCTACAGCCGCACTTTCAATGCGCTCAAAGCTATACATTGGAAGTTAAATGATTATTACCTTAGAACGTCAAGTCAAGAACATATACCATTAATTTATATGTAAGTCATATAAGTGGGATGATAGAAATCACATAATAGTATTTGTGAAGGGCAGAAAAAAGTCTCAAAACAGCAAGCACAAAATAGGTATTTTTAAAACGGAGAAATATCAAAACAGCTTACACAAAATTGCTAACGATGACCACAGAAAAGGTGATGCCACCTTCTCTGTCGTCCAGCCAAAATAACAGAACTCTACGCTATAAATGTGTACATATTTAAAAGATTTAAATATGTTTGGGATATTTAAAATATACTAAAAGATACTAATTAATATAATAAGACACTATTTCATAAAAAAGGTAAGACTCAGTTCTTCCCGTCACACATATTCATTAGAATTTGCACACATTTGTGAAAAATCAGGGAGCGATTAGCGATAAATGTTTTCCAAAAGGCTATTCCATTAATGTATGGCAAGAATACGTCGACCGAGTCTCACACCCTGACCTTTTCGAGTGAGGCATTTCTCGGGAAAACATTTCCGTCATTCGATCAAACGTCCCATTAATCACGGCATCGAAAGATCTCTCCCGCGCTCGTAGGTAGAGCGAGATGACGCCGAAGTCGAGAGCGACGTCATCGCGTGGAGAAGCTAAAACAACCTGCCAAACGACATCTTACTCAGAAATTGCCAGTGGAGGAGAAGATGTAACGTCGTTACTTTTTTCATTGTGCCGAGCACCTTCTGACCCCGATATCTTCCTTCTAAAGAGGACCCAATATACAATGACAAACTCCGATCTCTCGGGAGGTGAATCACTCGGTCTATTGGTCCACAGCGGCGATAAAGAAAATGCAACGATGGGCGTGTGATTTAACGCTCTTCCTACGAGTTTCGCCTTAAGGGAGTGCTCCAGAGACAAGAAAACAGACACCTCTCCGCATCCCCCGTCAATTCCCCTCACAATGAAACGGAGGGAGATGACGCCCCCTTCGGAGAAGAAAATAGACGGCGATTCTCATTTTTTTTCCTTGTGGGAGTTTCACCGCTTCAAACTTACTGACCCGCTAAAATAAGCCATAAAAGGGGATCAAATACGTAACGTGATCGATTGTTCTCCTTCGCCGATCACACGAACCCAAAGTTATAATTAGATTGTCCCTTGAAGTTATCTTTTGCGATCTTTTCAAAGCGCTGCCCTCGCCTAATGTACACGATGTAAGAGCCTAATTTTGTATAACGCTCGATACAGCGAGCAAAAAATATTTTAACTGCGTCAGATTAAAACTATGGTTTCGGATGAAAACGACAACCTAAACTTGCAAAAAGTGCTAAGCCTTGGCTAATAAATATTGAGAACTTGAGTATTTCTCTTGCCATACATTATTATTATCTACAGCACTACACTTTCACGACAGTATACCTGTCCGTTATGTGCAGATATTTACTACATATTGCACGTATATAGTTCTTGCGTGCATTGTTTGTGCCTCTTATCGCTACTTCGGTCACGTATTAATTCCATATTGTATCCCCAAACTTATTCACATAAATTAACTTCCAAGGAATAACATCCTCGTCTGTCACCATCAAATTCGAAAATTAAAAAACAGCTTCTTTTTCCTTTAGGGTTAGCTAAGAAATTTCGAGGAAATTCTATTCTGGAGATGAGAAAATGACTTTAAGATGCAATACTGACGGTTTTTTCCTTTGCCTCTCTAAGGTCAAATAATCAACGAAATTACAATTTCTGGAACTTTCTGGACTTGAAGAGAGGACGAGGATGAATTTCATTAGCGGATTCCTAAAGAATTTCCGCAGATGTTTAACTTTTTTAACTTTATTCCTCAACTCGATTCTGAAACAGACGAGAGAAATTAAAAATGAGCCACGTGAAGCACGACTGCTCCTCTTTCCATCTAATTTAAGCCACATGAAAAGGGGTAGCTCCGACGTTAAATTTTAGACAAATAATCTTAGCTGGCAATGATTTGTGAGTAAAATGTTTCGCAACAAAGAAATCACTTTACTATAGTATTAGTAAAGATCTTATTAGTGACTTAAACTTCGTATTTCTAAAAGAATGAGGTTGGCATGCGATGTAATTAATTCTTTAAACTTAAAATTTAGTTGAATGCAATACCTCTTTTAGGATCATTTACCCAAAAAATTAACAGATAATAAAAAATTATTATTATTCAATATTTAACTTTGGTTGAATTTATTTTGAAATCTTAAATTCAAACACAAAATATGAATCTACTTCATGACTCTTGTGAAGGAGGCGAAAAATGTTGTCTAGGAATGTATCCGAATTTGGATATATTCTAAGTTGTTTCACAATGGCAATAAACGTCTCCGTTTATAGCGAGATTGAGGCTTGATAGTTTCTCCTTATAGCTAACCTTTGGAAAAGAATTAAACATTTATAATTAGCCTGTTTTCAATTTTCTTAGTTTCACAGAGGTAAATACCTGTAAAAGAGACATGTCTTCTCGTCATGCGACAATAACCTTATTCTTTCATTAATCTTATTAAAGACAACATACTCATTTATATACGCTATGATACCTTAATGCCCCTTGGCACTGTTTCCTACCTCCGTGAGCATCAGAAAATATTAATAAATAATAATTATTATTATTTCACACATATGTTACAGTTGGATTACTAGTCCGGTGGTAACAAATCCCCATACCTAGTTTAAAACAGTCCACAATATTCGCATCCAGGTTTCGTCCTGCTCCTTTACTACTCCCAAACACATCTTCATATTCATTCAAAGGAAACAGTTCGCGATTTCCGCAAGACTCCAGGGACTTAATAGGACCACAAAGAAGCTTCGAGTTAGGAAGGATATCGAATAGTGGAAAAAGAAGAATGAAAAGAAGGCAAATGGATGAGGAAGAGGAACGTAGTTACCTTAATTATTTAAACGTCATCCTGTCTCTACGAGAACGGAATCTCTCCTGATTCCTCAACTACTGTCGTCTTTCATCATTTCCTCTTTTTTACTTCTCTCGGCTAAACTTTTCCAAATGTATTCTTCCTTTTCCCGTTGCCCCAGAGTGAAAAATATTTTCTTTAATAGAATAACATTTTTTCTTTTCTTCATTGCCTTCTTTTGCCCCAAAACTCATCAACTCTGACCTCTGTTCTTTACAAAGGAAACGTGGACTGAACTTAAAATGTAACGTTAATTCATCAAGGAAAATTTTGCTATGTAAGAAGCAGAATCTTTCATTCAAGAAGGTACGAACTGATATTTATCTTTTTTCAAAGGCAAGTCGAAGACCCTGGTTCTAGTGCCGGTATCGTCAGACTTATCTCACACCCGTAATCCTTTTGGGATTTTCCACCTACTTTTCGTTTGGAGGAAAATATTCCGTACGATTTCAATCATATCAATTAAATTCTAAACAGTCACTTCAGTCTGAAGCGTAAGCTTATTAGATGTCATTGCATAATTTTATTCTATCTCAAAGTATAGGAAACCCGCCACTCTGGTATAATTAGCACTAGTAATTAACGCAGGCTTATTAATGCAACAGTTAACTACATTAAATCGTTTAAAGCGGAGCTTAATTGAAGTTTCAGTTTGTGAATAGAAGCCATCCACATTCGGATACCGACTGAGCGAAGGCTTTAGATGAAACTGTGAAGCGATTTACACAGGACGTGTGTGTGGAAATTCTCATAAACGGCTGCATATTACGAGCTTTGTTAGTATTCTGCATACCGCATTACTCTGTCGCAATTCTTTCTGAGCGTTTGACATTTCCCCAGCGCTCAAGCGATACATTGGTTACCATAATGTTACTACATGTTTCCGGATAGAGCTTTTATGGATATATATTTTTTTTAAAGTTCCTTGTTTTAGGAATTCCAATACCAGAAAAAAGTGCTGTAGTGAGGTAAGTTAAAATGTTCATGAATTGTTTATATTTTATAATGATATTTGAGATCATAGATCGATGTAAACAGACTTAGAACGATTTGATTGGACTGCGATATCTACCAATTAGGACAGATACCTCTGGAAAAGATCAATAAGTTGAGAATCTTTGTGTCGTATCTTCTAGATGGAATACTTCTGTGAATCATACATTTTGTTAACCAATTTTCAGTCTCATTTTCGCTTCCTTTAAATTCTTCATCGTTCAAATTCAAAACTGAATCATCTAAGTGACACTTCCAAATAAATTTTGACAAAAATTAATTTAATTATTAATTGTTCATACTGTTAAATAAATAAATTAAACGCTCTAATTTGAAATAATGAAACCGTAAAATAATTCTTTCCAGATACACCCAGTAAGTTCTCTTACTGATATTACGCACACCTTTAAAGGAGGAGATCTCGGGTTTGACACCAATTAGGGGTCCGTATTACCGAGGCAAATTAGTAAGAGACGCATACAGCAATAAATAAAGTGTGCCAACACCTAAGTAGTTAAATATTTCCGAACTTTCTTCGTCCACGATACATTTCTGTGTCTACTTAAACTTCACGGTAAGCTAAGGCATAAGTTTTTCTTAATAATAGATTCGTTCTACGTCAAAATTGTAAAAAAATAAAGCGTGCAACTAAATATTTCAACGTATTCAACACTTAACACCACTGAACTATAATATAGCAAAGTGAAAGTGAAATAAAACAATAGTAAGCATCTCTCGGAAATTTGCGGCATACCGAAAGCTCCCTTGTGGCACACCGGATGGAAAGCAGTGAACTTAAGGATAAGAGACCAAACCCTTAAAATTCCACTGAGAAAATTATTCTTCCCGTAAGTTCCTGTGATAAATTATTATGATACTTTTCGTTTCCATTTTCCTTACCTCCCTTTTTTTTACCATCCCCTTTCCTATTCCAATATCTATTTCCCCGCTACGATAAAATTCAAATCTAAATTAGACATTGTAGTTCCGGCAAAAAACGAGCGCGATCTCAGAGAGACTCTTACGGAATAAAGATTTACAAGGAGGTAATCACAATACCCAGATAGTTACCTCTGGTCGTTCCTTTCGCATAGCATTGGAGAAGTTAATAGGGTAGTAGGTAAGGTGTTGATACACCCCCTGCCATACACCACTGGCGGCCCGCGGGGTACAAATCTAGTCTAAAAATCTACTCTGAAAAACGAGCGCGATCTCCGAGAGGCATTGACAAGGAGTTACAAGAATTAATCGCTAAAACAGGTAGTTACTTCCAGTCGTTCTTTCCATATAGCATTGGAAAAGCTAATAGGTAGATTAGGTTAGGTATACACCCCCTGCCATACACCACTAGCGTATCGCGGAGTACAAATCTTTATCTATTTATTTCTTTAAAAAATCCACTTATCCTACACAGCTTCATCTCTATTCTTCTCTACATTGTTTCCATCCTCCTTTCCAATCCCTCCTTCCTTCATGCATCTTTACCCCTATTTTTCACCTCAGAATGCATCTCCACGTGGGAGAAAAGGTGGCAGTGTTCGCGATCGAAAGAAACGTTTGTTTACTGTCGTCATCTTCCGTATCGTCCGCGCCAGCTGTCTCAACGGTACCGCATGAATCAGCAAAACGTCCTCGGGACTTCACTTCTCTCCCTCTCTCTGCAGAGGTGCTGAAGCGGTAAATTCGCCCCAAATAACTCAACCACTTTAGTCTTTTTTTCCTCCTCAGCTCCCTGGCTAATTAAATTCGTCCACAATTCGAGGTTATGCAAGGTGTGAAGCGGAGAATTTGGGAGGAATTCGGATGTGTCAGGAATTTGCAGCGCGGTTTGTTTTCACGTGTAAAACCATGGCGATCGAATTTCTTTACTTTAAAGGGCGAGGACATCGGTTGTGAAGCGGAAATTGGAGAGGTGACAAGTGCTTTTAACCGGAACCAAAATTAGCAGCGGTGTCCTTGCCCCTGCCTCTTCGACGGAAATCGGCCGCAAGAGCAGATTTAAGAAAAATTTCGCGGAAATTTTGCATTTCCAGGAAATTTCTCAGACGAAGTTTATTTCTCTCACTACCGTTAAACGACTCAAAATTAGGTAAGACATGCTGATGATTCATACATAAAAAATACGTTGACTTTTCTCAGGTGGGAGAAAAAGCTAATTTGATTCCGCGGTAGAGCGCTGAACATCTTTCGAATGTGTAAATAAAAATAGAATTTTTTTGCCAATCAAATGGCAAAAAAGGGCATGAAATTTTCGCCGCGTAATTCTTGAAGGCATTTAACATGCTTTATTGAGAAATAGAAACGAAACTCGTGTGATTTCACTACTCAAAACGTTCTGTGGAATCAATCAAGTTATGCATCCCATATTCAATTAATGGTGGGCGACAATTTAAACCCTAAACGAGAAAAAGTCTTGCTTCGATACGAATTCCTAAACTAAAATACTTCAAATTGAAAAATATCAAATCGCTTAATCATTCGATCCAACATCAACCGACCAACAAATCCGGATGCGGATGATTTTCAGAATTTTTAAAAGTTCACCTTCTAATAAAAAACATCTTTAATTGCTCTAGAATCTTCAAGTGCACCTAATTTTACTCGGAGAGACAGAACGGATTCTCCCGAATTCTCGCGTTGCTCAACGTGAAGAAATAACCCTTCCCTCGCGCAGAGATCATTAAACTTTAAAATCGTCGATTTCCGCACTCATAACCTTGTTACTCAGCACAAGTCTCGGAATTCTATTCTCACTCCTTCAGCGGAAACTAAAGTTAGAACCAGGAAGGGGAACAACTTCGCATTTTTTGAAGTGGATAAAATAAAAAAATCTTGGCGAATTGAACGTTTAGGCCCATAAAGAGCGAAAAGAATGCCGACTGAGTCCGAAATATATTTTGTCGATCCTCTATGTTTTAGAGTGAGAAAGGTACCTGTGCGACGTAGCTTCCGAAAAACATACGCGATGCAAGTGCTCGGTAAGGACATAATACCATCTGAGACTGCATTTCGTAATGCTTCCGATTCACGAGTCTCTACGCGTGCCATAGCGGCCACCGGATTTCGATACCAACCATAGGCTGCTTGCGCATAAAAATTCCCTTGCGAAATCCCCCTGGATGCAAAACTACCTACCCCAAAATGAAACATAATTGCAAGTAAAACGTTCACCAGAACTCCAGTTATTTCTTTATGTTTATTTTTCCCTCTGATAGGAAATGCAGGCCGCCTAGGACTCGGCATCCGCTGCCAAGTCACGCTCGCGGAAAAGGAAATCGCGAGACGAGGGCTGTTTCCGTGATTCCTTTTTTCCCAGCAATGCAACTATTCCTCACGCGCCGCCGCTGCATGCACATGTGACGTTCGAAACCAATATCGCTAACTGAAATGAGCTAAGTGTTGTTCATTGGGCTGGCGATAAACACGACTCCGGCGCGTGGTGACTCAGGATGGCGTAAAACTTAGTGGATTATTGTAGTCAAAGTCTGGCGCTTTCTTACCAGCGGCGGAGTTTAGCGATAATGAACAATCATAGACACGAGCCGGCTTAGATAGCAGCGGATGTTCCTCGAGGTCCAATGCCACTCTTCCGGGAGCGGAAACTGTCACAGCACGGCTGGATTTCTCTCTATTGCAAGAATAGATACCACTTTCCGAAGGATTTGAAGGAAGTTTAACAATCTGAGGAAACTTTTAATTTTACGCCATAATTCTATGGTTGGAAGTGTTTTCAACCACATTGGTCCAGGAACCCTACTTTTAGCTTCGCGGAAGTTATCTTCTGTCTCTGGTTTTAGTTGTCTTTCAGTTTCTCTTTTTGTTTAACTAAAATTATATGAATTTCTGAAACCAGGAGGATTAAAATCACGTCTTCACTTCGTGGAAGTGATAATTGAAAGTAATAGATTTAATTAATTAATTGAATCCAAGCAATCGAATTAATCAAAACTTAATTTTTAGTACAATTTGGACGCAAACATTACATTCTCAGCTGAATGGGTAAAAAACATTAAATCGATATATTTGCACTCCAAAACATGGATCCACTTAGCCTAGGGTTTTCCGCACCACCGGTTGAGATTCACACTTCCAGAGCATTCCACAAAATAAAGCTTTTTCGCTTATTTTAATCTTAGTTATACAATTTTTTTCTTTATCATAAACGCTAAATAACCTCTAAATTTACCATGAACACCAAAGAACATTTCATAAATATTGGCCCAGGCCTAAAAAAGAATATGTAAATCACATATTCCTCAATTTTCCAAAATACCTACTATGACAGAATATGCTGTTTTCAAATTATTGTTGCATCAAACAAGCTACGAAAATAAGATTAATTCACGAACATCATTCAGTTCCAATACTAAGTTTGATCACTACTTTTTTATCTGTATCGAAAAATAACCAGGAACCATCCAACACGAACTCCGAATTCTCTTCTCTTTAACAAAATCCATTTTAATATCGGAAAAGGATATTCGTCACCAGTTCCATGAAACGTAAATGCGTCACTCCTCCGATGACTATTATGACTATGCGGCTTTCACTCGACACTGAAATACATTAAACGGAACCGCACATTCGAAGCGGTGAGAAGGCTAGATAGGATTTAAATACATAATGACATCTCGCCTGTTTATTCTTATTTTCTCACTAACATACCGTCCCACAGGATTACCATAAAGTCATCTTCTGCTCTGCACAAAGTTGAAACCATTGTTATGAAGATATATCGGTAAGGAAGAGGCTGTACCCGGTAGATCGATTTCTGTGCCGTACCATGGAATACCAAATAGGAAAGCGGATGCATATACGTAGAGTCACATGCATAAAGAGTATGATACGCCTTTAGAGTGATTCCTCCTCCTCGGGCGAAAGATTGGATACCGAAACGGAACAATGGCCGGAAATGAATCTTTGCTTTGGACAGGAAAAACGAGGTGAGGAGAAAGCCGTTTCCGAGGAAACCAAGAATAACATCTGATTGTAAACTTGGTATTTTACGGTTGTAATGAAACTGATGGGAATTTCAAGAGCGGAGGGTCACGCATCGTGAATGTACGGGTATTTTGGGACGCGACATCGAGGATCGCTCCTCTCAATTGTGAAGTGATGCCGACTTCAAAATGACTTTTAAATGAAAGATATGATGCTAATTCCCGCTTCGCTAGTGTACTAAATCCTGGATTATGTGCTGAGAAAAGAAGAAAAAGGTTACTTCCTTCGCTCTAAAATACATCTTTACGTTCAGCATTGCCAGAATTAAACGTGATAAATGTCAACATTTTAACGAAACGAGTAAATTAATAATAATTATATCTTAAATGAGAAGGGGGTAAACATGGTAATGATTGAAGAATCAATAATTGCGACAAAAAATAGAGAAATTACTGAAGGATTCCGTAAAATTAAGCAGTTTAAATATAATAACATTTTTTAAATCTAAATATAAGCTGTAATGTATACCAACAGTTCTGAGAAATTATCCACCGACATTTTTGGAAATGAAGGAAGCATTTAGGAAAAAAATATCTACCCGAACCAAACTTACTTTTTGTAGTCTTAATACATTACTTTTAAACTGACAGCCATCCTTTAACTACACGAAAAATTACTGTTTAAGTCATCGTTTACCTATAACGTGATGCTTTGGTACTTTTAAACCACCATAAGAACTACATTTTTACGAATTTCTTCCGTTTGAATAATTTAAAATGTCAAAATGATGGAAAACAATGATGATTTCATCTTTTTTAGAAAGTAGCGTTAAATTTTTCCTTCTAAACATATTTGTAAGCGCCAGCTTTTCACAAACTCTTTCGGTAAACATGCAAGAGTGTTTACTTTGTTGTTTCCACTACCTTCAGAAGTTACACTGTTTACAATTCACCAGTGTTTTTCTGCAGAGGAGTCTTCTTTCTTAATATTAAGTTTCTAATATCCAAAAAGAAGATCCATTCCTCACGTTTAATTTTAAAAGTTATCTCCAACTTTTCATGCCCCCAAAAGAAGAGTTATGTAATAGAAAGATTGTTAATCTGTTAACTGCCCACGGGATTTTTTGGAGGGGTTTTCCTCCCGTCTTTGGGCTTACGCCGGGCAGATGTCATTATTATTTTGTCCCCCTTGACCATTGCCTCCTGGTCCACCGACCAACTTGCAATGATTATTAAATAAATAAATAAATCTCCATCTCACTCACATAAAGTCTCTATATAACAATAATTATCGTTCTACAGTCGTCATTGTTATCAACATTATAAATATTACGATTATAAATATTATAATAACCGTTATTACTACTGTCGGCTATTATTATTATTATTACATTCGTTATTATAAAAACTGTAGCGCGGATATAAGCAAAGTTACCTCCCTTAGGAGTACATCCCTTGCATGTTTTCATCAATACTCGAGCTGCCATTCCTACGAAATCGGATAAGTTCATTTTCCCAAGTATCTATAGACGCACACGTCATACCATTCCAATTCCTCATCCACATTGACATTCGATGCCAAAAATTAGCAACAACTCCGAGATGGAAAGAAAGAAGCCGCTCACTCATGCCTCATATATCGATATTCCGCGATTCCGCGGCGGCCCATTTCAACTTCAGACAACGCGATCTGCAATTCGATGGGCTCCATTGCAGGTCGATGCTTCGCAACAGCTTTACAGTAGCTCACTGAAGAAGCGAGCAAGAAACAGCGCTCTTTCCCTTTTCTGGATAGAAAAATATCTCGCTACTGGTCAAAAATAGTCTTTATTTGTCGAGGTTAACCGAGATTAACGTGCCCAAATAGATAAGCCTATCTGAAGCTTTATAAACACCGGACAATGGTCTTAAAGCAAAAAATTCATTACACCTAAACGTCTGATAGGTGTGAAAGAATGTATGGCATCTATGTATCGATCTTTAGTTATATACATGAATAATAAATTAATCTGTTAATGCATCTAAGGAAATCAATAGTTCGGCAAACATGGTATATTGAAATTGAACTAGTGTAGAGATCAACGAAAACGCATTAAGAAACTAAGAGCAATTCAGGACTTTAGAAAAAATAAATTCCGTTCATTGATGAGAGCTGTTTATTCTTTAAGGAATGCGCGAACGAACTTCATGTAAGTGTATCTCATCCATAGAATCAACAGTAGAATATAAGAGATATTTGGCATCAGACTAAGGATGGGAGCAAGACATAAATACATTGATGATGAAATGATTAGAATTGTAATGTAGAAGAATTAAATAAAACATTTTTGAGAAAAGATAAACGAATTTGAGTTTTTTTAATGAATAATATCGAAATGACGAATATGGAAATACCCAAAAGAGTCGTATTTTCTTAGAGAGGATGGTATTGAGTCACCTAACACGGGTGGACTTTCACCGGGAATCGAACCCGTTACTGCTAAACTTAGAAGGCGGAAGCGCTTCCCACTCAGTTATCCGGGATCCATTGCGAAGCATAATCCAAGGGGAATAAAGGTAAGAATTGGGATTGTAGGCGTGCTAAATGGAGTTATGTGCGCGAAGTTACGAATTTTTAAATACGAGGCAGGATAACTAACCAATGTTATAAAAGGAGATAGCAAAAAATGCAAAAACTCCATAAACCTCAACCACAGTGGATTATCACGTTAACGATACTAAAACACTAAAAACACAAATGATACGTGATTTACTCGTCCATCTCGTTTTAATACTTTGCAGTAGTAAAGAGTGAGTTATCAAATCCACGTTATTCACGCCGCATAAGCCTAAGATTTCGCAACTTAAAGGCCGACACGTGTATAACAAGAACGAGCAATCGGGCGTCACAGCATTTATGAAAATGATTTTTTAACAAACAAAATAAATATTTCATACGTTCATCAATACAAAAATTTTTCATCAATTAACTAATTTTATAACAATTATGCTCTTATCAATATGTTTCACCGATGTTATATTTTATTGACATATACCATTCAATTTTAGGGGGCATTTTATAAGTATGTATTCTTTATTTACAAGAGATCGCCTTATTTCCAAACCGGAACTCATGTTTAGTTTGATGACACAAAGACAACGACGTCCGCCGGAATTTAGTTTACCATCTGGTATCTGACTCGAAAATACATATTTGATCAGTACAAAACGTATTCCCTCACTCCAACAGTAGTACTTTTCAGGGAAAAAGTAAACGATATACATTCAAAGGAGATAAATGAGAGCCATGTATTACTATTACGAGGAGTTATTTATTGTAGATCGATGGTCCATAGACTTGCGAGTAAACAGAAGTAGAAGTCCCAAGGAAGAATGGACTTGAAAAAAGTCTGACGGGACCGGGAATCGAACTCGGGGCTAAGAAGTAGAAGGTTAATTTACAGTTACCTTTAGATACCAAGAGAATCACAGCAAGTATTTAGACAAAATTCACCATAGGAGTTAAAATGTTAAGGTAGCATGAATTGGTTAAATTATAAGAGATATGGGAGGGTAAAAATTTGATGATAATAATTGTCATCACGTCCTTTTAATGAATTTTAAGTCTAATGAGACCATTAGTACCATCAATCTGTAATCAACATCCTCAAACAACTATGCCATAACGAGAATTCGAAATCAGAACCACGGCGTTGCTAGGGTATTAAACTATCATAGTTGTCAAATCGGCGTTACAAATAACTTTCAGGCCTGCTTTAAGTGAGAAAGTAAAGATCGATGGAAATTTCAGAAAAGAGCGAGAACAACGAGATTGGATACAATTTTCCCGCCTTTTCCTTCACAACATTACTTGCTCCTCGTGCCTTTGAAAGAGGAGCAAAACAGAACACAAGAAGTAGTAAACGAAATATTTATAAGACACCGAGGAGAGGAAGAGGAAGCTAAACAGATTCAAGAGAAAGAGAGGTACAAGAAGGAAGTGGGATCAACACACTTTTTTAAGCAGCCTGCACCGCGAGAATTTTTGGCAAGTTTCCCCGGCGGAGACGGGGTGGTGAGATTAAGATGTGGCGAAAGTGTGTGTTGGGAGAGGTAAGGAAGAGGCCGAATGGGAAGCGAAGGGGGAAGAGACGATTAAGGGTGCCGAAGACGGCCTTCAAGGGGTTAGCAACCCCTTCCCCTTCCTCCTCTCCCTTTTCCCCGTCTGAGGACTTCGCATCGTCGGTCGTTCATCGCTGAGGCAGTGGCCGACTCGTGCCTCAGAGGCGTACGATCTCTTCCTTTTTAGCATCTATTCTTCCGAGAGAGAGAAAGAGGTGTTTGCCGGACGCTTTTGCCCGTCTGACGTTTGTCTAATGTCCCTGAACCTTCCCCCTCTCCTTGGACTGGAATTTTTTCGGGCTTTCCATAACTTGGAACGGTCTTCGAAGAAACCGCGGAGATTTTTCCGCATAACGTTTGGAGGCTGCATGGAAATTTTCGTCAGTAGAGTACGTATGTTGTACGCCGATTGCAATTCATGACACGACTCCTAGCTTAAATAAGATAGGAAAAGCTGGATGATTTTCAGCTAACTTTATTTAAGCGAGTCATCCCATGGAATGGGCCAAAAAGTTGAAAAGAGTTATTTCCATTTGCTAGTGATTTTCCATGGCATCTGAGCATTTGGAGATCCGGGTGAATTTTCATTTTATCCTATAGGACCTAAATGAATCATAACTTATTTATTGTTTTTTTTTATAATTTCTCGTCTTATAATTATTGATATATTTTTCATAGTGATATCTCATCTGATGAACATATTTTTCAATGTATTTCAAGAAATTTTACAGCAGTATAGTCATAGATCTTATGTTAATGGGTTGGATGGAATAAGAGACTACTAGTCTCGAGCTCATCTGATAAACACGTACGATATACAAATTTACTAACTTTTCACCGAATTTTAACTCAATTTGCTGCTGCTAGTTTACTCACATTTTTTTTGCCAAAAGAAAGTTGGCCTTTACAGGAATCAAAACTTTGATTAATTTGCAGTATTCGTAAAATTGCTTGAGAAGAATACTACCAGAGGATAAATTGGTCGATTTATTCATTTCATTATGGGGTTTAAATTTCCTGAAACTATAGAAAATAATTTCATGCTATTTATTCCCTATTTTTTTTGCGATAAATTTAAAAGTTTTGTTCTTTTTTCAGACACACGTGCACAAATTTTGATCCGATGATTTTCAGAGCATCTACTTCAATAACTCCCTCCTGAAAGCGCCGTTTTCGAACTTTTGCGCGTCCTATTAGGGCATCACACTTCGCGCGTTGGACAACAATAATTTTCTACTCACAGCAGGTAGCAGTCGTCTGCACCCTCGCGGAACCGCACCCGCCTCCTAGACGGCTCCCGATCCATCCCCACTCCCGTCATGATGCTTCCCACTCCCATCCGACTTCCGTCAAATATCGATCAATCGAAGTGCTCGCCACGCTCATCACTCGCATCCGAAAGCGATGCTCCTCTCTCTTCTTCCCGGTTTTTTCTCCACTCGAAAAATAAAAAATCTCCCTTGCCGCACTCGCTTGAGAAAGACACTCCACTCGATAAGACGTTTCCCTTCCGGAAAAAAAACGGAAACTCTCCGGAGAGATTGATTCACCACCAACCACTGTTTTGGAATCACTGTTCTCCACTGGGCACCCACGCTTGAACTGATCTGTTCGGCCTCCCCACACCAACTTTTATCGTCGTACTCCACGCCCTCCACGTCCTCCTCACGGTGTGGCGGCAATGGGAGAGGTAGCAGACCAACCCTCCCTCCTCCGGGACACTTAACAAGAGCGGGACCCCTCTCTTTCTCTCTTCTTCTCTCTCCTGCCTACCGCATCACGACGTCATCTCCGGTTTCTCAATCGTAAGCTCGCACCAACAGCTCTCCGAGCGGCGACGTCACCGTTGCGGAGGAAACAGTAGGTTCGGAAGCGTGCCGGCACTCGAGAAAACCAACCGGAGCACGCGCCCGGATTGTACTCGCGGGAGGAATAAGGTCGACCCTGGTGAAGAAACTTTCGGCCGAAGTCGGCGCTCTCCTTTTCTGCAAAAGGAAGAAGGTTGAAGACGTTTCGATGAGGAAATTTTCGGAGAGGTGAAAAGTTTCGCTGAAGATAACGCAGGGGTTTTCACCGGCAACTTGTAAGTTTGATCCAGTAGATGTGGAGGAACGGTAAAACCGGAGTCCCCGACCACTCTTCCAGCACCACCACCTACCAGACGGCAGCCATCCCGCGCGCGCCGCGATTATACTCTGGCGGCCAGCGATCCTGTTTTGTTTCCTTCCACCCAGATGCCGGCATAAAAAACATTGGCGCCGTCGACCTGCACGGAGCTATCAGCTGATTCTCGGAAGAGATTTCCCTTTTCCTCGCGCCGAATATAGGAACGGAACTTCCTCGAACTGTAAGCACACCCCTTCTAGTGGTTTTAACACCGAGCAAAAACTTCCTCCTAGAACCTTTTTAGCAGATCCGACGAGATAGAAGGATACGGGGCACTTTCGGTTATTCCACACCGAACCACTTCGCTCCGACGCGTTTCCAAGACTGAAATCTCGCGTGGATGCAGCTCAGCTCCTTGAACCGCTTCCAACCGAAGATGGGGCGGACATAAGTTTAATTCTGGTGCGCGCCCGACGCCAAGCGAAAGGCGTCTTCGACTCGGGCGTGATAACGGGAAAACACGGCACCGCGAGAATTTCGACCGCGATGTGCGTTACGTCGCTTTCTTCGGCACTTCGGACGAACGCACGCGCGCGAAGACACGAAAATAAAACCGCGATCAAAGGTTATCTGTCCCTCGCTGCTCTTATCTTCCGCGCAATAGCCTAGAGAAGGACGGGAGGAGAAGAACGAGGGCTGAATGCCCCAAATGGCATGTCACGGACTACTCCAATAAAATTCACTTGTTTGTGTGTTTGAGGGAGAGAGTTGCTGAAACAGCGGAGACAAAAACCGATCCGAGGGATTTCAAACGCCTCTCTCGGATTAATGATATGGAAGCGTTGACTTCCTCCTTATCTGGAGCGTCACTTGTCAATGACCTCCGCGATGAAAATGACGTAGACTATTTTACAGGAAGTCTCTCCGACGACCCCAAAACTCCCCCAAAACGCAGCGGAAGCCCAAATATAGGACAACTTTGTTATTTGGATAAAAATAAATCGGTGCCCTATGATGACACTGAATAAAGATCTTTACGCTCGTGGTCCACACACGTTTGGGGAAAACATCGGTTAAACTTGAGGGATTAATCGCTGAATGTCCCAGAAACAGCGAGACGTCCGCGAGCCAAACAGTACGAATAGAACTGACAGAAAACCCTCCGGAACGAGGGAGACCGCTGGAAAGCCTGCGTCCAAAACAGCGAAAAATCTCTACACAAAAAGGTCAGCGATTGGAAGATTTCCCAGTCCCTGCGCGTCGATAACCATCCAAAAGACTTCGACATACACCACAAAACCGACAACATTTGCTACATCGCTCCTCGGAGACAGCGACAGTGTGGACGAACGAGGCAGACGATAGAAACAGTTTGAAACGCGCGCCGCATGACGCGACAATTGGCGTGGGAAAAATTCCTTCCCTCGCCGGAAAGCGTTCCCGTCTCTTCCCGGTCTCTCCCTGTCGCGGAGGGAGCGCGGCCGCGAGTACCTCTCCGGCGGCCGTGCATCGCAGGTGAGTCGGCGACGGAAGTCGGGGGAGAGAGCGCGGACCAATCAACGGTGTTCCCTCGGACCGTGCGCGCCAAACGGGTTTTTCGTATCCCACCGAAGCTTTGCGCCGTCGCGACCGCCGCGGCTCCCGTTTCTTTCCGACGCCACGCGACGTGAAAAAGCGCGGTTCGTGGACCCGCTTCCGCCCTCTGAGCGAGAGGAAGAAAACGCAAAAACCGATGCGATGCTTTTTTTATCTCGCCAGTGATGTGTTACGAAAGGCGAGAAAGTCGACCCGGTGGAGACATCGCTTACTCGCACGGCAATCGAGAAAACGTTTTGCAGGCAAAAGTGCAATTTTTATTACCGCCATAAAATTTCTCGGTCCGGTTTTCCCGGAATATTTTCCCATAATCTACGGATGGAAATGTTCTAATTCGTCGTGGCACGTGGTATTGACGTAATGAAGTGGTGTGGAATCAGGTGAAGTGCATCTATCCTGTTGGACCACCAGTGATAATGGACTTGTATTAAGAAATTTGCATGAGAAAGTGAAAACGGAATCACTAAGACATCGTCAAAATATAATAATCACAGTTAGCAGAGAATTAATCATAATATAGTGATAATTTTTCAGCTCTTCCGCGATAAAAAAAAGAATGAACGATATAAAAGCGATGAGATGCGCATGGATCACATGCTTTGAATTTAGAAGAAGAAATTGAAAGAGAAAAAGTCTGCCGCAGCCGGGAATCGAACCCGGGTCTCCCACACTCACAGAGCACCCGCCCGGAAAGTGGGAGACCCGGGTTCGATTCCCGGCTGCTTCAGACTTTTTCTCTTTCAATTTCTTCTTCTAAATGAAACATATGGAAAAAACTGAATAATATCTATGAAACGATGAACATATACATGTTACGAGAATACCAGGAATTTTTAGACAGAAATTACGTGGGTATGCAGGTATGTACATACAAACATATGTAGAAACTTCCAATATCCCAGGCAGTGATGCTATATTTGCAGAAAAGGTAGAGGTAAAGGTAATTTTCATTCATCGGATAAACAGAGAAATAACATCCATATAGCATACAAATACGAAGTTAATAGCAATAACAGGCCAAATATTTGAAAATTCGTCTTAAACGAAAAGGTTTACGTATAAAACGCTTTGCTTAGCAAAAATGAGTAAAATTAAAAAGGAAAAATTAAAAGACACTAATTGAGCTGAGGATTTATCACCGAGCGATATGATAACGAATTTCTTTAAGGGAGAAGTTGAAACAATAATCTTCAAAAATCTGTAACTGCAAAAAAAGCATAGGTGGAGCATTCCATGGAAATTATCCTTCAGATAATAGACCTCACCCGGTAATCCAATATGAAATTCCAACTTGAAGAAGAATCAGGTACACCAAATGATAACTACGAGAGCATTCATGCACAAGTCATATTCACACACAAGTATAAACGATGAATTAACTCCACTACTACATCCTTGGTTCAGCGACAACGGGAACTCGCAGAGCGACCATCGCGTCATTTTCCAAAGTACGAATCATCTCCTGTACCTCGACCCCGAACTGCTCAGCTCCTAGCAACTCTAGCACCAAAGTTCAACTGATGCTAAGTAAGTCTCCCGTCTTCATAGAGCGGTATGGTACGGAGGAAGGAAACTAAATCAAGTTTTGTAGTATAAAGAAGGGGTAAAAGGGGGAGAGAGAGTGGAAGGATACAGGGGAGAAAATGGGAAAGGAAACAGAGAGGACTGCGGGAATGAGGAGGCGAAGGAAGGGGGAAAGGTTGGCGAAATCTGATTACGTGCAGTTTCGGTGACGACATAATAGTGAAAGGAAGGGGTTAGTAAACCAATTCAGTCTTGGAACAAAGAAAGTGATTTTACGATCTAAGAAATTGAAAACAATTGGAAAAAGTGTAATACAGTAGTAGCAGTATTGTTAAAAGTGCTTCCACAACAAAGATTATTTCGCACATAAGGGCCCCACCGCTAATCGAACCCTTCAAATACGAAAGCGCGGCCCACTTGGATATTCGGGAGCCCAAAGTGTAATTAATGAGAATCATTAATAATCAGATATAAAGATGATAAAAAATGTATATTAACATTTAATATATGTAATATTCTTATTATATAACATAATATATGGTTATCGATTTTTCCATAAATTATTTCAAATTATAATTGAATAATGACAATTACAATAAACTATACGATTTGGACTGATTTAGTGGTACCGCGTCAACAACACAGAATAAATTAGGAGCACTAAATTTCTTCAAATTAAGTGAGAGCGACCAATCGCTGAAAACTTGTTGAGTACTGAGAATAAAGTCGCGTTTCTTTCATTTTCAACGTGATGTAAGTACCACCCAATTTTATGCTATTCTGTAAGATTAACAGAGATACGGATTACCCGAAAGTGTAATTTGATTTTCGAACGAGGAAACGTTACCATAACCGAATAAATCCTATGAAAAGAAAGTGGAAGAAAACACAAAGGTAGTACTTCAGCCCCTTTTATATTAGCACGTTCTTAAGTTAAACTAAGATTATGACATTACAATTCCATAATAGATAAATAAGAATTCAAGAAAAATAATATGATGATAAATCGTGCCCATCTTAGTTCGTCTCTACTGAGTAAACCTTGAGTAACATACTCTCTCTCATCAAAGAGAAGTACACGCCATTCCTCAGATACCGATACAGGACACATAAATGGAACAGCTGTTGGGCTGTAGAATACCTGTGGTGAATGAAGAAGCCAGAGGAAAATATTGATGAAAGATTTAATAAAAATTGGCAGTCAAAATGAATCTGTACAGAGGACTGTCCTAAAAGGTTCACGTAGTGGTTGTATCTCCGCTGAGGGTTCATTGTAAATCTTTTCACCTTAGCAACCGTCATAGCAATCCAAGGGTCGAAATGGAGATAAAATGAAGAGGTTGACAAAGAGGAGGGCACCGAATTCGGACGGAAGCAGGGGAACCGGTCCGGCTCGCACCCTGCCGTTAACACGTGCCCGCTCCGAATCACAGCTGGTCCTTACCAGCATCAAATCCCTCCCCTACCGTCTAAACAAAATTCCCTTTCACAACCGCATCTCCCTCGGAGATGCCGGTCGCTGGCAAAGATGCAGAGAACTTTCCATTACACTCTTCAACACCGCCAGCGAGAGCAACGGATAGATTCCCTGCGCAGGGTATAATATATGAGCTCTGTGACAGTGAAATTATGCTGCCAGCTTCGATGCTCTAATTTCTCCGTGCCGTAAGTAAATGTCGCTTCAGGATCGGAGGCTGTAGTCCTTGTATCCGTTGGCAACGGCAGCGCCCAGTTCGGACATCGCCTCTGCTGCAAGGGATGTGCCAATCTGCTCGTTCCTCTGGCCACTCCTCCTTCCACTTCCCCTTCCTTCGCCCATCTCTCTGAGCGGGGCAAGAGGAAAGAGTTTGTTGCTGCCAAAGCACAATTCAACCACCAGTGAGGAGCGAGGGCGTCATAGTTGTAGGTGGGATTCAATTTTAAACTTAGATTTGGCGGACGTCGAGGAATTTTTTAGAATCTATAAATAAAATCTGACCTTAGGCGTGCGATGGGACGACCTTAGAGTCGACGTAGAGAGATAAAAAGCGAGGTATTTGCGCATGAGTGAATGAATGGCGGTAACATTTCTTGTATTATCATTTTTGCAGATTTCGACCACTTCGACTGCAGCCCTTCCTACGTAATAAAAACGCGTTATTAAATTCTTGGAGTTTCCGCATAATATATGAAAGTAGCATACAACTTAAATTTCGCAGTATAAACGTGATTCATTACACGAAATACTTAGCCGTTTAGCAGGTTCGCAAAAAGTACTAAAATATATAATCGAATGCTTGGTTTTCTCCTAAGATCCCCAAAGCTTTAAAACGGTCTAAAGGACGTAAATTACACATAAACGAAGCCCATAAAACAACACTTTTACTCGAAAGCAAGAATAAATAGTACATCTGGCAAATTTATATCTACTGTGTATGCTTCCACGGCAGCCACTAGATATTCGTTACATCTATTCTCATTCATTAACTGGAACCGATAAACGGTACCAGTAAATAACACCTAAGTAAGCAAAAAATTTTTTCCACACCCATAAGATTTAATGAACTCTTAGTCTCAAATTTAGTTTGCATTCATAAGTTTAGATCCACAGAGAGTGAGTTGGACGGCAAATGAAAAACTTTAAGTGGGTGTTGGGACATGGAAGTGCTATGTTGAATGATGTTGGCAAAGATAGGGGAATCAAGGACACTACTGAAACTTGGAAAAAACCGTGGAAGATTTTAAAAAAGAAAATGGGATGGATCTGAACGATATTAGAAAGAAGTCTCACAGATAAAGAAAATTAATGTTTTTCTACTATAATTCCTAGAAAACGCAAAAAGAAACTCCCGTATCCTTACAAAAAAATGTATATAGAATAGAAAAACTGGGCAATCAATATACAGCATGAAATTGTCTTAAAATTTATACCTCGAACAAATCGTACTTTGTTATTCGAACTACATAAAAAATAAAAATTAGAATCGACGCACAAATATTTCACATTACATTTCAAACTCTGTTAAACTACATTGTCTCTTAGAGTATCAAAAGAACTGAATATTTTGGTTCACTATTCTGTAGTTAATTAAAAGTATTTTAATTCTCCGGTGACGTAGCTGATATTAATGAGTAATTCGAGATATCTACACAATTAATATTTGATTTAAAATTATTGTAAAAGTAAAATTACTTATAATATCATATAAATTGCAAAAGTAAAAATAGCTTGTAAAATTAGATTACGTATACCGAAAAGTTTACGCCATAAAACGCATGTTCCATGTCACTGTAATTATTGCGATTGTAATATTTCGTAAATTCTTCGACCCGCTATCGACAAACAATACTGAATTTTTCAGTTTTTGTTTGTTATTCTTAACTCTTATTATGTAATTTATCAGGATTGTTATATAATTTCGTCCCACATAAGTAGGACGAAATTATAAAACAATCGAAGATTTGTATCTATAACCGCAGAATATCAGTCACCTTTGGAATTCAAGCGATTCTCATAATGCATTCGTGAATATTAACAGAATTAGTTCCTTACTCTGTTCTGCGCATAAATTAAGTGATTGTGGACTTCAGTGAAGAAGCAAATGAGGCAGAGGAGAAGAGAACAAACGAAGACCACCCTTTAAATAACAATCTCATGCTGAGTGCTCCTTTGAAGAAGAGTTGCTCGGGGAGTGTTTCGAAGACGCTGCCGAGGCAGTGTTTCGTATGAGCGTTCAACAGACCCTGTGCGCTGACTTGAGAGTGAAGAAGAGAGATCAAAGTATGAGAGAGAGACCGGCAAAATGAAGAGGTAATGGAGATGGAGGAGGACTTGAAATGAAAAGATAGGGCGGAGTTGATGACAAAAAACGATCAGGACGTTGGTGGGAGTATTTCGCGGAGGGCTAATGAAGAAAAAAGGATGACAAGAGATTTTGTGACGCGGAATGCCAACGTCAAGTAAAAACGGAAAGAGCAACAATGTAAGGACGCTTCGTTTGTTCTTGTCTGCCTTTCCTTAATACTCGTTTCCTAAATATCCGTTTCATTGAAGTATGAGATTGCCATTAAGAAACAAATGGCAGATTAATTAGGAAACTGTTGGATATACTTCACTCAGAGGAATTGGGAGTTTTTCCTCGATGTCCTCCAAAAGATAGATTTCAGAGAACGAATGACACCTTTAGGTATGATGTGAAAAAGCCATGCTTCATCTTATTCCGTTAAAATAACGTGAAGAATGAAAATATACAACTTCTACCAGTACCTTCTACCTACTTCTACAGCTTAACAAATATTTCCAGATAAAAGATGTACCTTTTATATATTTTACGCTATGGAGACCTACCAGGATGTCATACTAGAAGGAATTGATCCCCGAAAATGTCTTGTGGATGAAATGAAACGATAAGAGCGGAAAAATATAAATAATGAATACTCCAAAATTGCAGATTACCGAGCGTGTTATCAGTGGAATAGGGTTTTTGTGGAACACATATATTAATCTGCACGGTTAATAACATCAATGAGAAAGCCATGTTACGAAACGCTAGATGACAAATATTTATAGCGCGCGTAAAAATATAATTAACGTATGACAAATGTAAGCACTAAGTGTTTTTAAAATACATTTCGAATGAACGAGAGTTTTGCGACCTTATGGTGACGAATAAATCATTTACCAATCTGCAGGGAGGCATCAGGAAATAAGATGGAAACATGTAAAAGGAGTCTTTAGAAAATAAAATGATTAAAGAATAGATTGTTCCGAAGTCACAGCTGGTAGCTAATATATCCAAGAGTGAACGTGTGGATGTCCAATCAGATCTAAATAGACTGCAACGTAGATTTAAAGCTTTTGAAAGACAGAATCAAACATTCCATCTGTAACTCAAATGAGGAATTGACTAAAAGAAGAATGAACTTACTGAGAATCTGTAAAACGGAATGAGAGAATACATACAGTGTGTAAGAGAGTATGATATAATGATCTAACAAGGAGTAAAATATAACGATAACATTCGGTTGACTTTGTAAACACTTTACTTAGCAAACGTTCGCCACAGAAATCACATCCGAGGATAAAATTTGGCAATCTCTACACAACACAATTTCGTATCATCCTGGCTCTGTATCCAATATAAAGGCCATATGCCATCTCATAGGGAACATAATACCTATCTATATATACCTAGGTACATATAATTCCCGGAAATCGTCAAATGTAAGATACATCTTCAAAGGTCAAAGGTAAAGGCAAAGGTCGATTGAAAAAGAACTGGGGTGACTACACGGAAGATAATTGCAGCGGACAGAACCTAAAAAAGAGAGGGATAGGATAAAATGAGGAAGGAAAGGAGAAGGAACGTTGGTAAATGACCGATGGAAACAGGGGAGAATTGAGGGAAAGACGAAAATTAAGGGGTTTATTTCCGTAACCTCATCTCTCCCCGTGTTTACACGAAATTGTCTTGAGAGAGCCGAATATTCGAGTAGGAAAACAAACGAAGGGCGACACAGAGAAGAATGAAGTAACTACTCCTGGAGAATAACGCGGGAGGAAAAATTGATTTTCGATTATTTCCTTGGACTGTCAAGCAAACGTTAAACATTCCAATGCAAATACGTTTGATTCTCCGAAAGCAATCCAATCAAAATCCGATAGTCGGGCGTGAAGAAATAATCTTCAGGCATTTCCCGAACGGATGGCGGAATAAATTGATTTTCCTCTGGAATGACAGAACAAAAAACGAAAGAACTATATAAAAAATCTAGATTTTGAAAGATGTACCTCTCATAACGGCGAAATTTGCATCCAAATTAGAAATTTTGAAATTTTAACGATGGCAGGAACTGAGTGTTTTTGTACATCCATTCATTTTAAGGAGATGTTCACTGGAATGCGCAAATTTCATATCATAGAAATTGCATTCGCTTATGTATTCTTCAATTCCATCGATTTAAGTTTAAACTTATTTTTAAGTTATATAAATGCTCTTATTACTTGAAACGTAGTTTTCGGCACAAAAACTTGATAAGATTCTATACGATACCGACAGCTATGATAGGATACTGAACTAAAAATCTACGTGAGAAATCGTCAGCTATGGATGAATCTCTGGAAATCCGTTGTAACTCAATTAAAATCATTAAAATGATAATTTCGGTAAGTGAAACATGCGTATATATGACGCCGGGATTCTAAAGTTTTTTAAATTGTATAAAAGAGACATTACTCGCTTCCAATAAGGCCTTGAATAGTAAGTAAAGCAGAGGGTAAAAATAAATACAATAGACTCCCGATAACCCGATAATCTTGGGAAATGACACTTTCAGGAAAATGTGCAAAATAAAAGAATTGAAAACATAAATTATACATATTTATTTATAAAGTTTTATATTTATTTATTAATAGGTATTCGATGTACAACCGAGCGCCAAAGCACGTGTATAAAGTGCGGAATAACTGACGGAGCGAATAAAATCAACAGAAGAAGTCTGACTGCGACGAAATCCATGTCAAGGAATGTAAAAACTCACACTTTTACATATTGGAAAATTAGAAAAGAAATAAAAGTCGCAGAATTCTGCAATGTCTCACCACGAAGTCACGCCTTCGAATATCGATATAAGAAATCAATGGGTGTATTTTAAATTTCTTGGTGTAGCGAATGTGCTGAGTATATCATGAGATAATTAATTGTAAATCTCCTTCACCATTAAATCCTTGATAATATTCATTTATGTAAACAAAGATTATAAAGAATAAATACCTGGACGCGGAGTAATACGCGGACAAAGGTGAATCCGAAAACCGAGTGACCCATCCCCGGATGCTCGGGAGAGAATCTGGATACTAGCGAAATTAAACGAGGAACGTTAATATTGATTCCGCAGAATTTTTTTACATTCGTACAACCTATATAAAAATCAGAGAAATGTGATATGAATCTTTCTTCGCAAAATAGCAAAGTCAAACATTATTTAGCGAGCTGACGGTTAGAAGTGCCCAAAAGCATTAAAACCGGCAGCTTATCGATATTTTCCGGAATCACGGATCTTTTACATCTTCTTTAGGGTGCCAGCGCTGGCGTTCGTAGCACACAGCCAACGTTTCCTATCCGTTGGAGATGTTTTTAAACAACAGCTGACATTCTCGGTGGCAGGTGACAAGGTCACACGGCACGGGAAGGTTGAGAAAGGGGCACCACGCATGGGGAGGAACAAAAGAATCACGACGGAGAAAAAATATCTGCGAGAGCGAGGCCGCTATGAGCGTTTCCTCAACAGCAGACGATAAACAAAAGCTCCTTTCTGCTTCCTCAGAGTCTCTCCCTTTCCGCAAATCCTCTCGGATACTAGTCGCTTCCAGCACTACGGAGAAGTTTGAGCAAGAAAACCTTGTGTTGGGCGACACACTCATCGAATGTCGATCATCTTTTTCAAGATCGTGTTCTTTGAGAAGTCACCTCAAGAATAGGGCGTACCGCAATCGATCTGTATAAAAGCGCATCAGATAGGATGTTACCTAATGACTCGATACATGTGATTTCGGTCACATTGATTTTATTCGGGAAAGTATTTAAAATTCCAAAAAAATAATAATACCTCTTCGCACTTCGCGAATGATCTGTACCTTTCGTTATTATTCGTGCTGATTATAGTAAAAAGTAACGCAAAAAATGTTTTAAGTTACCGTTCAGAATATAAATAAGGTAAAAATTAGTTAGATAACGATCTAATACGAATGCATAAATCATGCATTTTCGTTAAATTAGAAAGCTGTTGGGATACACTCATCGTAATTTGAATTAAGTCTTACTCTTTATTGAATTAGGTATGAAAGTCTGGATAGCAATTTTTTTTATGGAATAGAAGGCAAACGAAAGTAATTCTCTTTTAAACGTAGAAACTTTTTTACTTGTTATTAATCGCACTATATTGCTTTTATGGCTGATACTTTGGATCATCATTGCATTTAGCCTATCTTCAAAGATGGAAACTTAATATTTAAGGCCTTTTCTTGAATATGGCATAAACATTCCTTGCACATTCAACAGCAGCAGGAAATGATTAATCTTCCGTAAATACATATCCTCAACTGATAACAAAATTATCTAAATCAATAACTATATTCTAATCATGTTAATGGAAACGATGTACGATTTAAATCGATTCCTTCTCCAAAGAGCCACTTAGTTTATTTCTATTCAGCAGTACTTTCTTTATAGAACAACACAAATGTTACAGTAGAAACTTTATTAATCGCTTCCTTATTTCCTTAACACTGTAGTCTAAGAATTTACAGTGAAAAATAGCTATGCTGTCCTTGGCGGAGAAGGTATGAACTTTATCAACAGACAAGAGTGCACCGTGACTTCATCGACATTAAGCTAATTAAGATCCATAGAAGGTCTGCTATGCGTGAATGCCGTCGAGATAAGGTCGAAGCTGGGATAATAGACAAAGAATAAAGCAATAAGGAAGTCAAAGAGAAAACGATATTGGCGTTTTAAAAAAATATTCTAAAATTGATAATCTGAAAAACAGTTGATCTAGAGCCAATGGGATAGTTTTAATGCAAGAGATTTCTCAAAATCCATTGAGTTCACCTTTCCAGTTGGTGGGATAAATTAAGGATTTTTCAAAGACCATATTCTTGAGTAAATATCTTAGTATCTTCATAAGTAAATTTACCTATCAGATATTACGAAAATTGTTAGAGTAAATATCCTTATTTAAAGATGGTGAGTCTATACAAAATTTTCTATACCGATACAAAAGGATATAACTCTTTAATCTTTAATCATTACGACACTATGTGAGGATGCAATAAACCTTTTTTCTCATCACAAAATAATACAAATCTAGTCAATTATATTCTAATAATAGATTAATTACGCCATAAGGAAAATCAAGAAGAAAAGTGCATTTCACTTAAGATTTTAGGAGAAATTAGAGAAAGAAGTGATCCTATAATTTAATGTTGTCTCAAGCAAAGCATTCTAAAATTGAATTGCAATCTTAAATTAGTCACGTTTACAACACTTCCGATCCAGTCCATTTTGGCAAATTTAATAAGCAACCCCTGTTAGTCAATGTGAATGGAGAGTTTAATTGATTTCTCATCTAAAGAATATGAGGTACCCAAAGCCGAAGGGGCATATGGATGCCAGTATGGTTTTGCGTCCCCACCGTAGGTTAGAGCATTCGCGTATGGTTCCGGGCTTGAGTTCCATTTACGCCGACTTTAACATACGTTTAATCAGTACACACCCGAACGTGACCAGCTGTTCGTAAGTAGTTTTCTCTGTAATAATTATTTCGCACCGCGAAACCAAGTTTCGATGATATTCCTAATGAAACTCCCAACGAAATCCTATTGAAGAATTCTAATAAAATACGCACATGTATTGACAAAGCCAAAATTCATGAGATGCGAATGAAGTTTACTTTGTCAGTAACTGTTCAAGGTGTTCGAAAGGGGTAGGAATTTCTTGAATATTATAATAGGAAATATGATAACGATGATTATACCTCACGCACCAACGTGAGCACTCAAGCGTGCTATATTCCTCAAAAACCATTCTTCCCAGAATTCAAACCCTCTCTCTAGCCCTCCTTCTCCCCAACTTCGGAAGCCAAGAACGTCACCAGAAATTGCGTTTGAAAAGCAAATGAGCAGACTCTCGTATACCCAATGAGCCACTATCCGCCTCACCAATCCATCCAAGAATACATTGGAATGTCGCAACAGAAAAATGGAGAGAGAGAGGGACCGAGAGTCAGGAATCGAATTATCGAGATATCGAATGCGGGAACGAATGGGAAATAAGGAAATGAGTAGGGTCTCCCGAAAAGAAATCGCGCGGATGTGATTCAATCGGTTTCCGAAGATGCAAATGATGGGGCGGTGGTTAACTAGGTGAGAGGCGCAAGAATAGAGCGGCGAGGGGATGTGCGGGAGCGAGCGAGAATAACTAACGCATCTCGTTAACTATTTAAGAAGTCGCCGACGGGGGCAGAAGATTTCGGTGGGGAAGTGTATCTACGCTTACGGTGAGGAGTAAGAAAATCAATTCGTCGCTGAATGTGAAAGATACGAGTTGGAAAGGGAGATTGAGTCGGAATATGAGGCCAAGATATAGAGTATATATAGACAGTCAAATGAGCTATTTGGTAGAGTAAATCAAGCGCAAGGAAACAGGGCGAAGAAGAGATTTTACTGTAAAAAATTACAAAAGAGTTTTTAAATCCTCGTGCACAGTGAAAAGGAAAATTTTCAATTGTTCGAATTTTCAACTACATTACTTGGTAATGTAGTTGAAGTAAATGGTAAGTAATTCGTAACTCTAATTTAACTACAATAACAGCGCTCATTATAAAAAAGCCACTACGAGTTTTCGATATCTAAGAGTAAATATTATGAACTTAAGTTAAAATATAAAATAAATTTCAAATATGCAAAATTAAGCCATCGAGCACCACAGAAGTATACGCTCTCTGGAGCATAAACTACGATCCATCCCATACATTCATTTTACCCACGGTGATACGTAATAAAATAACGATTAGGTATTTCATTTATTGTACTATTACCTATAATGTACAGCTAACATCAATTTAGAATTAATTTACAGGTTAACTACGCATAAATTAGAAGAAAAATTTTAAAATTCAAATATATAAAATATTTTCTTGAAATACGCAATTACAGCGCGCCGATTTCCTAGTTATGAGTTATCTGGTTCGCCGAGGAAAATTATTTTAGCATCACAGAGCTAATGGAACCGTAATATCTCCCTCTTTATTGACTTTGAGGACTTATCATGAATATATTTCGGAAAATTCATCATTGTCTTTCGTCTTTTAGATTAGAACTTTATAATATACACCTTCTATGCACCTATTAGTACGCAAATATAAATCATTGCAAACATGGATATATCGAAGATAATACATACTACGTAATACGTTGTAATAGCCATACCTAATTTTACCATGAATATCACCTCAGCGACATGCTTGATTAGAAAATACACTTATGGAAAATTGCCCAATCATTCTTTTTCTTAACCTCAGCTATTTTATGATTCTCCTTACTCATTATACGTCATTCAATTTCATGCCGCTAAAATTCACTAAAAGGATATTGCGCACGATTACTTCTTCCTCCGAAGCATTCTCCCCGACTTATGTTCATGTAACACAAATATTCATACCACGACATTTACCACTTAAATGGATGTAAGTATCTATTTATTTTGCGGAAGAGAACGTTTAAAAATAGTACGTACGAGACCATGGCTAAAAATCCTGTATTTATTTAAAATATTTTCCCTGTGAACTTAACGAGTTCTTTCATTCTTTCAGTACCTTCACGAAACCTTGCGAAAATTATCTTCATAATTATTTATGCATAACATACAATGAAGAATGATAGACGATCGATTATAACCCTCTTCAAAAATGAAAATTCAACGACAGTCATCTCGAAGATTAGATAGTAACCTTCCAGTCAATCTCATAGTACGTATCTAAATAGCTTGCAAATTACAAATATTTGCGGAGATTTCCCCATGAAATATGCTCAAGGATTTTTCTCCTCATCGTTTTGCTTCTTGCCTTGAGTATTGGTATTTTCTTCCGTTGGTTGACAATGGAAACAATGCTCATGTTCTAAGGGTCCATCTAGGCTCATTGAAGGACCTCTTATCGTGTAGCAACTCATTTGTCTACTGGGACATTCTATGTGACCCAAGTTATCCCTCATTCATCCATATGCAAAAAAATTAGTCGATTTATTCATTTAACAAATAGAGGTATACAACCATCTGGTAGTTAAAGCCTGCATTTCCTTCGGGACTTCTTGTAACTCGATCACATGAGGAAGTTAAAAAAATTTTAAGATCCCGACCTCTCATTCAATTTCGAATTTTGGATTCTTTATTACTAAAAAATATCACGCTTCGAATAAATTATTTTCCGTTAATAAATGTGACCTCATTTTATATTTTCCAAATAAATTTCTTACCTAAATTTATATTTTCGAAAGGAAAATTCTTTGAAAATTTATGAAGAGAACCGTATCCCCAAAACTCTTCATCCGCGGCTCGCGATCATTCTTACCATATCCATGCGGCCCCACCCTCTTGAACGAATTACAAGTCTACTCAGGATGTAAATAAACACTTAAATTTTTTGACCCATATTTTCGCTGAATCCGAGAGAAAACGAGCACTGGATTCATTTCGTTCTCCTCGAGCCCTCGCTCGTAGTTCAAGCTTTGCGCAAGTGCATAGGATTCGCGGACGTATTTAATCTTTCCCGTTATAACTTTACTTGCACGTGACCCACTCCGCGAGAATATCAATCTGCGGCGACCCAGCGAGACGGGAGAAACTGCGCCTGCTTCTAACCACTTCGCAGTAAGTAACGGTGACGATTAAAACCAATAGCACAAAGAGCGCTTCGCCGAGGAAGTTTTAAGAGAAAACGCGTGTAGCGCTCCCGCGACGTTCTCCGTGCATGCGTGAACATATGATGAATTGCTCCCAAGATCCGAAAGGAAAAATGCGGAAGACTGGAATGTAAATGCACGGAATTAACAGGAGGGTCCTGGGGAGAAGTATCGCCGCGGTAAATCGCGATAAATAGCAATTAACTACTCGGTCGAACTTCTTTTGGCTGAAGAATGACGGAAGCAATAAAATCATGACTACGTACTATAAATAAACCGTGCTTTTGGAGTGTGGCTATGTCTTGACCTCAAAACACAGATTATGGGTTAAAATGAAAAATTGTCATCTTTCTTAGAACGAGGTGAAGACATAAATGAATTGTCCTAATTGACAATTTGCATTGGCAAACTAAAATAAATGTAAAAGTTCCATAAGCATAAAAAGATTAAAAATACGAAAAGTTTCATATATTTACGTCTCAAGCCCCCGATGAATACAAGATGCTGCAGATATCCAGCGATTAAATAGGTCTAAGGGACAGGAAATTTCCAAGTACAGTGATTTGTCATTTAGTGGAATAGTACATTTGTTTATAGCGGAATCGTATGGTGCCAGAAAATCATTCGTTAATGGACAGGTTTCCGTAATATACAGGTTCTAAGTATTGGATAGTACTAATAGGGTAATTACTATCTCGCGATTGGGACCCGAGAAATTTTTCGGTAATTTCGGTTTCACTGTATTAAAATCAATGAAAACGATCATCATATACATAAAAAGCAAATGTCTGTCCGTCCGTCCGTCTGTCCGTCCCGCTATTTATCTCAGAAACGGCTTGCCTTAGAGATCTGAAACAAACTGCATTGTGTTTCTACGAAGCTGAACCTTCCTACGTACCTGAGTACCTTCTACGAAAGCCCGGGTTCGGACCCAGGAGCAGGAGTTTCCATAAGAGATGAACGTAAATTACGTTTTCATGAATTGCATAGGTTATTTCTTTTACAAAATTAAATTAGAAACAATGGTCCTACGAATTTCAGACAAGTGTCTAAAGAAAGGAAAATGATCATAGAATCTTACTTTTGTCGTGTATCATTCATATAATTTCGAAATTGCGAGAACTTTGATAAAATACGCGGAAAGTTCGTAAAATTTTTGGGAAATAAACAACCCATCCCTTTGACGACTAAGGCCATTGTTGAATGTTGATTTCATGAATTATCCCATATAAGTGCACGGGGATACTTATAATATAATTATCTTAAGAAATTTACGTAAGTAGGCTTTTATGACTTGAAAACAGTAGAATAAATATTATAAATAATGGTAAGAAATAAATTGAGTTATTATGATCTTACGACGGAATTATTTTGTGCTTAGGAGGACCAGATGTATACGATAATAGATATGTTTTTAAACTAAATTAAGTTCCGTCATGCTTGACGGGGACGTTTACTAGTAGTATAAGTAAAAAATATAAAAGAAGATCTGGGTTCAAGCCTCTGTCACTATATTTTTCACTTTAGTTATTAGTAGTAGTATTGTTTAAACTACTTCGACAACTAAGGTAATTTCGCTCGTAGGCCCCCACCGGGAATCGAACCCGGGACCGCTTTCACCGAAGTCGAACGCGACTTGGATATCCGGGAGCCCACTTTAGTTATTCCCTGGGTTTAAAGGCGCACGTCTTTAAATGCAAGATATACACCCCTTCTTTGATCTGTCCAAAATGATCATAGTAAAACCTTTTACCTCAAAATATGATCTTATTTTCATAGATAAAATACGATAAGGAATATCTCATTCGGTCGTAACATAAATGTTCTCCATTACGTTTCACAAATTTCTTTCCTTTCATCCAAATTCTAAAATTTCTTGTCTTGAATTTGACACAGCTGAATAATTTTAATAAAGATATCGTTCAATACTGCAAGTACCATTCATCGAATACTTCGTTGCTTCATATCGAAAATGCCTGTACAACTTTACCTAGAGGTTCCATAAGTTTTCTACAATTTATTTCGTCTTATTTATATATTCAAACTTAATACGATTTTTACTTAATTAAAGACAGGACAATTACAAGGCCTAGATTCAAATCTTCATTTAATGAAGGCGCTGCCCTGTATTACACCACACTATCCTTTCAAAGTTCCTTCACCTTAATGTAATTAACTCATAAACGGTGGACAATGCCTACCCTTCCCAGACAAAAGGAAAACTCGAAATAGAAGTACACTGATAGACCATAACGGGGATGAAGAGATAAGTAAGAAATGAGCGACTGTTTTTGGATCGTATTTATCGTCTTCCTGGCGTAAAACCCGCTCCACTGCTTCCTCCACTCCAATTTGAGGCGAAAAGAACGTAAATACTGGATATGGAAAGGGAGGAGGCTCGTGTTCTCCCTTGATATTTTTTCTCAGCCGGTCTCCACCCTTAATAATAGCTTTTCCTATATCTGAAGGGTTGAGTACGAAGTTGTACAACACCGTGCAAATTTTTCATTACCAAGATACGCCGAGAAAGAGTTAACAGCACGGCGTATATGAACGGAAAGTTAGAAAACTTCCTCTTCTTAGGGAATCTATTATGGACAGAATAAATACTAAGTTATTACTCTTTCTGGTATCATTCTTTTATCGAGACTGTTATTCTTCATTTAGATATGTTTTGACCGCAAATAAAATTATTTGCGCAGAATATATTGAATCTATCAACGTACAACCCGAAATGTATTATTTTTTAATTGACGATTCATTGCTATGTAAATAGTGTTAATAACTGCTATACATCGAAGAAAATGACTTTCCTCAAATTCATGAATTAATAACAAAAAGTTTTAATTTACCATTTGGTTTGTGTACCCGATTTCCCAATTAATTAATTAACCAATTATTTATCATAAGATGCATTAATGGAAACAACATAAATTCAACGTTCATTACTCAACTCCATTATTTTCCACCATAAAAAGCGATTCACTGATGTAGTCAAGCGAAAAAAAATATTACCTAAAACTTTTAAAATCATAGCATCGAGACTACATATTTTATAAAGGATTCGTTACCTTGCTAAGCCAATAAATTATTAGAGATCTCTATAATATTACAGAGATTTGAGAAAGAACAAAATTGCTATGTAAATATTACTTCACCTTGATTCTCGACATTTCCCATTAAAATCGCACTCGAATTACCAGCACTAAGCCATGGATTTTTTCTACTCGCTTTAATAGAAGGACATTCAGTGTGTCTCTTGTTTATTAGTTTTGATAAAATATAGTTCGGCTACGCGGAAGAAAAAGCATTCCACGATAAAATGTTTTCAAGAGAAGCTAATATTTACAATCAACAAGACCATTTTTCTCCAAATAGTAGCCTCCATAGCGCTCTGAAATTTAATCAGCCCATCCAAAGCTTTAGTTAGGGAAATGTTGACTATTCCATTTTACGCTTTTGATACTATTACAAAACTGGACAGGAACCGAACATGTATCTATAGATTCTATTCGAATCTTAAATATCGAACGAAAAATTTGCAGAATCATTTTCTTACTTTTCAAGGGGAGCACAAGCGGAAATATTGCAGAGAAAATTTAGGGTCTTCAGACGAAAAATAAACAAATGAGATCAAAGCAAGAGTCTCCAGATGATAACTCATCTCGTAACGGGAGAAGATTGGGCCATTTACTCTTTTGCACACGAAGGTCACCAGAAGAAAGGAAAGAAATAACCGGGGAGTAAATCGGAGACCCGAGAAAGAGAGAAGAGGGCAAACTCGAAAATAAGTCGAAATCGCGAAAGGATTGCGATTGAAATACGCATCGAGAGACATGCTGGAATCGATTTTGCATCCAACCGCAGCCGGTATGGGCGAAATAAAAGATATTGGAGTGATGAAGCCACGGGAACAGAGAGGGAGGTACTCTGGATTTTTAATATTCCGCAGTATCCCTGTGCGGGAGCTAATGGCTTTCATTGTGTCTGCATCATAGCTCATAAGTCATTCGTAACTGGGTCGCACCTGGTTGCGACTGTTGGAAAAGAGCGAGATGTCGATGAATGAGAAAATTAAAAGCGGTGGGCGCTCTCCGAACAGGGCGGGTTTGGAGATACTCCTGGATACGTGACGAACCTTGAGGTAATTTAAAGAAGAGGAATCGGCACAGGTAATTTCATCACTTAGCAAACATCAAACGACAATATATCTCATAACGAGGAAAAATGGAAATACAGGGGGATTTTGATCTTACCAGTCATAAGCCGCCCATTTAAGGAGTCCGTAAATAAAAGTCCCGTTGTTTAGTTACTGCAAGTTATCACTAAGCTGGGGCACTAAAAATTACATTCTGAACGGAGGAATAATCTCATAAGAATGGAACTCTTATATTGAGCTTGATAATCAAAATAAAATATTATTTAAGTTTAGCATGTCATTTCTGCGGGAATCTCGTTTTTTTACTAAATGATAACAAGATTATTGCTATTTCAGGGCCAGCCAGAGGTGTATTGTCGCCACATCGTAGGGGAAAGCGCCCTTTATCAATAAATTTGCATAGTATATACTTTTTATAAAATATTTCTCCAGCGATAATGTCTGCTAGTAATATAGTATCATGAAAAATATTATATCTAACAGAGTAATTCTATTAGTATTCCATTCATTTTCGTAACTATAGGACAAAAAGTAACAAAAGGAATGTATTACCAATATATAATTGTTCCGTGAGAATGGACGATTAATATCCGGAAATCTGCTGCGTTCGACCGATCCATCTAAACTTCTCAACGGGAACGATTTCGTAATTCCGCTCACAAATACTTCCTAATGCGCAGCGCTTTTATGATTGCTTTACGACCTCCACGAACAATTCGTTACCATTTCTTAAAAATTTTATGACACAAAAAACCCACCGTTTTCCCCTTGCCAAATTTTCTGCGCATCATCGAAAACCTATCAGCATCAACCACTTCAATTCCTCAGCACCCTCGGCGACCGCCCGACTTGCTCGCTTCTCGGGCTGGATCTGAATGTCTACGGACATGATTATCTTCAGCTTTTTCGAAAACTTCAACGTTGCAAATATTTCGTTCAAAAATTTAGTTCTTAAACATCACACCTTTAATATTCAGAAATTATTTTAATTAGCAACTTAATGAGTAATGAAATCATAATCTTTAGCTATTGCTGTACCAACATCCATTCCTTCCTAATAAACGTGAATGAAAGACAGATTGGACAAATACTCGATGTAAGAAAAAGAAGGTTGGAACATGGTTGTATATGAATTAGAGATTTAAAAACACTCCGTAAGCCGTCTTTCGGCAAGCGGAACTCGCGCTCAGAGACAAACGGGAAGCTCCGGATTACCGATTTCTGGGAAGCCCAATGATCATTTGGGAGACAAAGCCTCCATCCTCGGGGGGTCTCCACATAGGAGTTCCGCTCGCCGAAAGACGGCTTACGGAGTGTTTTTAAACCTCTAACAAATACTCGATGTTCCGCCTTCCTGTGAAGACAATACGAGCAATAAGAAAAAAATGCCACTTAGAGTTGGATATGACCCAATGGGTGGTAGTTTTGAAAGTATTGATGATGATAAATGAACAGATCTCTCGATACGTGAAAAATATATAAAACGTGAAATTGTCGAGGTCCAGCCAGACGCAGTGTAGGGTACTGTTTGATTGCCTAACTCAAAGGCGCAAACTTCAATGCCCTGTATATTCGTTCGTAGGGGAATGTAACGCGTCGAAATTTACAATGGAAATGAATGGTCTGAAACTTGCGATCTCTTTGGGTCAATGGCAGTAGCGTTCATATGAAACACCGCATAATACCACTTCCAAATTTCTTGGGGTATCTCGAGGTAAGCTTCTAACGAGGTAAAACCTGGAACACGCTTGCGGATGAAATGGAAAAAAGTTAAATGATGCCATAAAACACCACCCAAACACAGGCTTATTCCTGCAACGAGAATAAAAAACTTGATTTCATTGAAAATTTTTCCACTCATCCAAATTAAAGTTGAACTTCATACTGACCACACGGCTTCTCTTTCAGCGTATTAATATACGTATACGTAGGAATTATAGCTGTGTATAACACAACTAAGCAACCGACATGTCCCAAAATTTCGGAAAATGTCAGCACCTTTCCGTTGCAACCCAATCTCGTGATCAGCCACAATGACCTGTGGACCTATGAAATCTCATCAGTATCTTGTTACATCTGTATACCGCTTCTTAAACATCACTTTATTTTATTAACGGAACATGAAAAACTATCTAGAACTTCCTTTTCGGAAACCTCTAGGGAGCTCCCTAAGGATTTATAAGGTCAAAGGGCAGTGCGAATCGTGTTCCATAAAAAAGTACATCATGGCAAGGGAAGAGGAGAGAAGAAAAAGGAGGAATCAACCGCACTTCGCCGGTTAAGGGTAGAGAGCACAAGAGGTCTAAATTTCCACGAAATCTGGCAAAGAAGGTGTACCTTTTATTTCAACAGGACACGGTTCTAATAACTCGAGAACGCTCTCATTTGTTGCAACCAGGGAAATAAGTGTTAGCACTGGTGAGGCTCATTTAAACAGGCTTCAGCATTCCATCTACGTCAAACGCACAGGTGACCTTCATTTAAAAAGAATAAACTGAGAATCACTGTCGTCACAGATTTCTTTTATCTTTGGGCGGAATCCTTCAATGGAAAAAGGAAGATAGACCAAATCACATCCATTTCACTAATCATTATTATTGACGAGCATTCCCTAACCGGAACATTCTGATTAACCGGGACCTCAGGGTAAGAGCGCTAGCAAGCTAACCACTTCACCACCGCGGCCGATGGTGCTTAAGGGCGCTAGGGCACTACAGAGCTTAGCTATAGTCACTAAAATAAGATGAGGTGGCTGCTGATGGTTGTGTTATAAGTTGAAAGTTTTTCCTTTTCAAGGTTTTTGGAGTTTACTTTCAACTTATAGTTACTAAAGAAGAATATAAATCAGAAAAAATATGATTTACGTTTGTTAATGATAAAATGAACCAACGACACCCGTTTAAGCAATCACAATAAGCAACATGATAAAGGAATTCAATTTCAAATACTTAAAAGAGTACTGAGTATTGGAAATTTCGGGTAGAGGGCTTCTGAAAATATTGGGAGGCCTCTCAAACGTCTAGCATGGTAGGAAAAACGTCAGGAGCAATTTATTTGAAGTTAAAAGAAATTTTGGTTCGTGAGAATGGATGGATTACGTTATCACCATGAAATTAACATTGTAAGAAAAGCAGACGTAATTTAGGTGGTATAGAGACGCCATGAAGAAGTTGATGTTTGCATAGAAAATTTAGAATGAAAAGGCTGAATGAAAGCATTGATTGCAGAATTTTGCATTTTTGAGCTTCCACGGCAAAAAATAAAACAATTCAGGACAGATGCTGTAATAACAGCAAGTCGTAGCGCTTGATTTGGTTTCAGTTCTGAAAATCCAATTTCATTGTCGGTTTTCCTCCATTTGATCATTCCCTGGAAATCTTGAATGTCATCGCGCGCATGCCATAACTACGTTTGTATTTGCATTTACGAAAACATCGTCGGAAGCTCACCCGGAGAATGTGGAAAAGGATCTGAAATCAAGCCTCACTGATGACTAATTGTCGCTGGTGCCCTTAAATGTCACTTGAAATTATCAAACTATTTTATGAAAACATCGTCATTAAAAGTCTGCATATAATTGGGAGCATCTAAGAAAATTACATATTAATAATTCAAAATTTTCTTTTGGAGTTATTTAATACGTTTCACATTACCTTTTATACGTTGTTCCTGTATTTTCGAGCTATGCATCAAAACTCCATCCAAAACTCTCTCTGACATCCTTAATTAATTCTATTTGTGATGCCATGATGGTAACGTTAAGGAGAAACAGAAGAAAAACACTTTAAAACAAATATATCCAAGTTTTAGAAAACATATCTTTAGTGGAAAAAAACAACTTCATAAATTCCATCCACTACACTTTTTGAAAATACGAAACTCTTTTCTTTTCAATTTCAACATAACGTTAAAACAATTACAGTTGAATCATACGAAATCTATAACTACAATCCAACTTCATCGCTATCCTGATAAGGAAGGAATGAACGCAAAATTGTCTCCGCCATTAAGCGTTACTGGAAGTTATGCGATCAAGCATATCGTAAGTATGTCACAGAAATATTTCCGCTGCTCGACGTAAATCGAGCAACGGTCAGGTGCAAATACAGATGGGATTTCCAAGTCATGTAGATAAAATCGACTTTTCCCAAGAAAGCATTAGCATCATGATTCAGTCATGGTTTCTATCGGCTAAAAATATCTCTTCAGTAGGTCACATTAGTAAGCATGACGTAAATCCTCAGTTTCACACTTAGGGTCATTGATGTGAAATATATTCCGAGATAATATCACTGACGGAAAACACTGCATAACATGGAGAACCCCAGTTTCCTATACCATTCAGCAGTGGCCTCCTATGCTCATATAAGTAACTCTTTATTCAAGTTAGCCTCTGCTCGTCTCTTAGCGAGTTCAAAAAAGAATAAGACACCCAAATAGAGGGATCGATAAGTGGGTAGCGCGTTCGCCTTTGGAGAAAGCTGTCTCGGGTTCGCTTCCCATAATGACCGAAGTTGTCGAAGCACTTTTGAAAATACTACAACTTATTAATAAAAGAATTGAATTAAGAGTTAGTGCAGAGGAAAAATCAAAAAGACCGAATATGATGGCTTCAATTATTTCACACGCTACAACGAGGTAGTAAATGGAGTCTTATCAACAGATTGCGATAAAAAATTTCAAAGTAAATGACCTAAAACTTGCGCCGAAAAAAACGAAGCGTCCTTTTTAAACTTCAATTAAATAGTTTCGTAAATATCTAGCAATGATTTCAAAGGCTTTACATGAAATCTACACTCTTACAACAAGAGTTTTATCAATCAAAAAGAGACTCCTATAGATTTCCCATTAAAAATCATAGGACGATGTCTACAATCAGCGCTTTTTCCCACAACGTAGAGGAGAGCAAACATCCTGCACGACCCTGGCTCACCGGGACCCTGATGCTTTACCTAACGGACCACCGAGAGCCGACCCTGACGTTCTTGTTCCCCATCAAGGACCCCGCCTTCCACAAAAGCCATCGTAGACATCAAAGCTAAAGGCTTCAAGGACAGGCTAGACATTGGTGGAATAAGGAAGCCATCAGACAAACAAAAGGGACACGTAATCATCGAAATAACCTCTAACGTTAGCTCGCACTCAATTCCTTTCGTCGGGATACTGAAGGGTCCACTTTCGCAAAGATGTTCTTCGAGAGAACACGTGCCGCGAGAGCAGTGCCGCAAAAGCCAGAGAACGGCACGGAGAGGTGATTCTTGACCCTTCCATAATGGTCAGGCCACCGCTTGCAAAACCGCCCTCTCCCCATTTCAAAGCCCCTCGATTTTTTCCGCACCATTTCTCGCAAATTGCGTCGGGGTCGTTGGGGACTACTCATTAAGGCTCGTATTGCGATCGCTGCCCAATTGGGACGTCAATCGTGAAGCAAATCTGCGCTGTAGGATTAAGCCTCGAATAAGCAGGGACCCGATATACAAAATTTGCTGTTTTGAGGATAAGAGAAGGGAATTTAGTTCCGATCTGGTTTTCTAATTGTGCAGAAATCGACCACATAATTTGCGACCTTCGATATTAATTTCCTACTTAGTAAACATTAACACATTTCTGCCATACATTTTGACAAATAGTTATTATAATACTGATACCATACGTCAGAGTCGAGTATTAATCATATTTGTTACAAAAATCATCATGAACTTGCAACTTAATATTCTTAGGTAAGACTAAAAACGACAAAAGAAAATTATTTCATGCAATAAGACGATGAGGAGATGGAGAGAGTACCTAACATATGATTCAACTTAAAGCAGGGAGTTAGAAAAATAATACCACATGTATTTTGACCTGCTTACATTAATAACTAATATTATTTGCCGGAATTGGAATGGATTTCCGTTTCACAAGCGACAGAGCTGACGCGGAACCGATTCAGAAGAAAACAGCAACGGAAAGTTATGCGTAATTTCAATCAAGATGTGGTTTCTCTCAAATACGACTCGGGAAATGCAACCACGAGTGCGGCAGAGTGGGGCGCAGTTTAACCTGCGGTCTTGCTTTCGAGCGCACGTGATGCTGCGCACTGTCGCTCTTCTTATTGCTTTACATCCGGTTTTTCAACCAGCCACTCCGGAAGTGCGTGTCTTTGTCAGCATATGGCATGAGCATTTATTGCTATTTTGAGATATTAAAATACTTCAAGTTAATTATTATTTATACAAATTCACTGTTCATACTGCTCAATGTGAATGCACCCTTATGGGGTGACGTAGTTCAATTAGCCATTTGAACACTAAAAACCATAAAATTGCACACCAAGGTTTCTTCTTTAGGATTCATGACTCGTCTATGTAATTTACGCAACTACAGTAATATCCTGTCCTCCGCAAGATGAAAATGAATCGAGGACACCATACCTGTTACCACAGGAATATAACAAAGATGGATGGACCCAAAAACATAAGCCTTTTTCGGGAAATAACTATAAGCACCCAATTGTTGAGCATACGCCATTATCATTGCACCAATGAGACTGGAAATACTTTATCTCTCGTAGACGAAAGCTTCTTCCGTTCGCAGCAAATTTGCCGCGTAGATTACAAAATGCGGAGATTAGTTTCCATGCATTTTATTTTTTTTATAGACATTTAGATTATTTCCCTGCTTCCCTACTCCTCCAAGGGCAACATAATCGACAACAACCCTTCTAATTTTCGACCCTATAATTTCCAACTAAATTTTTTTCTTGATGAACACATTTAATTCATATATATATTGAAACCGATACTAAAAGGATGCTCACTTCAGCGGAAATTTTTATTTATGAAATAAACATTATCCAGAATTAATTTTAGTCGTAAATCCAGCCAGGCAGACAGCTTTGAAAATGTGGAGACTCCAAAATACGATGATACTAAATTTTTAAAATTGTATACATCCTTCAATAGATATAAATTATTAG
>KZ308154.1:741034-769536 GCA_000376725.2 Ladona fulva | reverse complement strand
TATAGCAACATAAAATTCTTCTGTGATGGAAAATATTAAGGATTGCTCTAATAAGTTACATTGACGGAAGGCTATTAATAATGTTTTTTAATATGTATCCGTGTTAGGATGAAAAATTTATGATAAACTCAAACCGGGAATAAACTGAAATCATTAATAAACAGTTTTGAAAGGCAAACACCACTCCACTGTCCTAGTAATGCATACATCTATATTTCCGGTAATAAAGGTCAAGCGGTAGGGCAATGTTTGATGATCAGCAGCGTGGTTCATCTTTAAAGTAAGAAGAAACTGTGATTCCCGTATGACTACCATCTCCTCTTTTCTCCCATCCTCAAAACCACTGCTTCCTGAGTAACATCTTGCTTTAGTTCAATCATTTTTTGTGTACATTCGCGGGAAGATAAATGGCGCGGGACAATGCGACCTTGTCCCCAGTGACCCATTTCCATCGTCGGCGCGACCCTGAGAGCACTCTCTCGCTTGCAGATCTTTGCTTACTTTGCCTTCAAGAGCACGTAGCGCGTAAAGAGCAAACCTAACGGGAGGAGCTTCGGTCTTGCATACTTGGAGTCGCCACCAACTCGTCTTGAACGAAAAAAAATAAGGCGTGCGCGGTAAACTTACAGAATTAAGTCAGAGTTTGCATTGCTTTTTCCTGATCTTTCGAAATATTTGAAGAGGGAATGGTCGGACGAGAAAAACCGATATCTTGGAATACATAAAGAATTCTGAGAGAGGATATAAGACTTGAAGTTTTCCTTGAAGACGACGCAGCGCAACCTTGAATAACAGAACCGGCTGGAAAAAGTGAATATAATGTTAATTTTGTGTTGATTACCATAAACTGATGATCAACGAATAAGAAATAAATAGAAAAATATCGTAGAAATGCATGAATAAGCGAATTCATATCTAATGTACGAATAAAATACTATTCTTCTTTAATGTTGAAATTGCTAATATGAACTTCTTTACTTGCTTATGCTTTCTGAAAACCATGTTCCAATAATATTTCCTACTGTCTTCGTTTCTTATTTCCCATAAAGATTCTATCTTTCCGTATTTTTCCTTCGCTAAAACTTCCATTCTTTTCCTTGGACCATTTTGAACCTTTCATTTAACCCTGGAATACAATTTTTGCTCTTTTTTTTCTCTGATAATCTTCTTCTATTGTCCCCTCTTTTATGTGATAATTTTCTAAAGGCCATAATTGAATTATGGAGCCCTAACGATTTTTCATCCCAAAAGGATTTCAATATGTGTTTTCTTGACCTGTTGACATCCTTTCTGTTGAAATGCCCTTAAAAACAACAAACAGTTTTTAAACTGCTTTCAAATCAGAAACTGTTTGAGAGCGATTTTTCATGTTTACGGCTAATTAAATTGGTTTCGTCGTCCATTTCAACATGGAAAAGGAAAAAAATCCTTATATAAATTGATAGAAAAATACACTTCTACGCTGCACTCCCTTTCAGAAAGCAAATTTTGTACAAAAATGGGACTACGTGAAGAGGCCGTAGCAAATTTCATTGAAGCGATAGTTTAGAAATTACTTTTTGGCTTTTCGATTGTTATGAGTAAAAAGGCATAAAAAAGAAACTACGCACGAAGAGTTCAAATTAAAGAAACAATTTCGTAGAAAGAGACCCACAAAAACATAGTGAACTGAAGTTAGGATTCTCTAAAAACCAATTGAATATGGTATTCTTTACCAAATATTGAATTTCAAAGCACAAACGAATTGGAAAATGCTCGATCAAATTTAATTAAATACAAACGGAACGTCGATGTTTGATTACTACAAAATAGGTCATCGAAAATTGCATGCGAAACCTAATAACTAATAATGCAGCTCTTGACGAATATCAAGTGGAATCCGTATTATTGAATCGTTTGATGTACTTTGAGGTATTTCATTACAAGAAATTCCACTTATATTACTGATGGAATGACAAATATGATAGAATAATTATATGTACCTACATATATCTTCTCGGAATTACCCTTGTGAATCAAAATTTTGCTGGGAACGGGAGAATATTTTTCATATCGTAATTATAAAGGTATATGTTTCGTGCGATAAAAGAAATCCTTACACAAACAGCAGAATGAACTTCCAATGAATGTTCAAAGTATCGCAAAATATAAATAACTAATTTCCAGCTTTATATGTTACTATAAAATTTAAGTATGGTCGCAAATTACCTTTCCATAATCTTCATTAATATTTTACGACATATTATTTCACGCTCCGGAAATTCAAAAAAAGATATATTCGATGGATCTCCATCAATTCATTTTCGGTAGATTTGTGATTAACAAATATTTCAATATTACATTATAACAACCATATATCATATTATATTATGACAGAATTTCCTATGAAAGGTTCTACTGTTTCACCAAGTAAACATATGATCGATATGATTGGACCTTACTTCGCGGAACGCCATTTAATAAATGAGAAACACGAAGAAAATACGGAAAGTATTCGGAAAATACGAAGTCCATTTGTTTCTCAATTATTAAACATATTCAACTTAAAAACTGTCACGTCTCCTTGATCAAAAATAACGACGTGAAACTCGGCTTGTATAAGAGATATGAGAAATGAATTCTACTTCATTACCACATTTTGATTCTCTCACTAAGTATGCAAACGAGTCTATGAAAGAGACGAAAATATAAAATAGACCTCAGGGCCTTCACAAATTCAACAACTGAAGCATCTCAACCCTTCTCATTTACGAGTAGTAAAGAGTGCTGTTTCCTCATGCGACACTTGACTAGAAGAAACGCCTCTTTGCGCAATACGCGGAAACACGAGATTTACTCCAAAAATACCACGCTGAGAGCCTAATTTCCACAAACCTACTTTCGTAGAGATCCCATGAAATTTGAAGACACTGGATAAATTGACGAATTCTGGTTTTATGCTGATCAAGTTCCAATGAGGACCTCCAACGAGTTTTTGGGTTCTAATTACGGTGATTTTCCCTGATTTAAGGTCTGAATTTCTATTCCGTCAACACCTTCCAAAACATCATTTCATCTGAAGGCGCGATGTAGTGCCATGAGCTTTCGCACGACCTGCACTCTTTGCCTTCGAAGCCCGCGCTTCCTGGTGGAGATTTCGAGGAGTGAGGGCCTTGTCCCGGGCTTGCAGAGATCCGGAGTCAAAAGGAAAGACTCGGGCGTTGGGTGGCAAATACAGGGCGAGATGCCAACTAAGGTGGAGAAAGGGACCTTGGCTGATAATATGGGTCGAACGCAAACTATCCAGGACGCAAATGCATGAATGGAGTGCATGAAAGATGCAACATAGGTGGCGGAGGAATTAAAATGCATGACGCCGACTTAAATCTGAATGAGATAAAAGTTATTTCATCCTGCCTCTAACAAGCTACTTAAAAGTAGTACTTGTTAGTCACGTGAGTGTAGTTTCTATGCATTCAACCATATGGTCGAAAAAGAACCTTGGTGACCCTTAACATAAATTAATTTTGCCTCGTGCCTGAATAGATTTCCTCAGTTCATGTAAGCTATAGCCATAATTTGCTAGAAATAAGTAGTCGTAAAGGTGGCAGTCATTTTAAAAAACTTTTATTTTCTCGTTTTTATTTTTACTACTCATAAGAATAATCCCACATGTTCCCGTAATACTTTATTTATTTTCAAGGATGGTACGGTTGTACCTAACCAGGTGCGTGCTAACTTCACATGTTTGGCCGTTAAAGTGGTTGCTATCTTTTATAGATTAATTTATACGAACGTTGAGGTGTAAAAATGCCTCATGAAACAACTGAATTTAAGTACAATAATATCTTGGGCATTGTTCTTTTTATTATAGTCTCATATCGTGTACTGAATTCCATTCAAAGCGTAAAGGACATTTTTCACTCAGAAGATGATTTCTTTTACCATTAATAATAAAAGAGAAAATAATTCCTTAAGCAACACATTCCGGCTAATCTCCATTAATAAAACTAAGATTGCTTACATTGCCACTTACACTGCTGAAGGAACAGCAAGTTATCTTTAGTTATGGTTATCCTCAAATCCGAAATTTTGCAAAAAGAAGCAGAGTTTCTTCTCTCTCGTTTGCGAGATCCATCAATTTCAGTGATTTATCAATTACATAGTTCCTATAAAGTAATTAACACATATCATTCATATAAACAGGCAGAAAGAGAAAACGTTATGACTGAAAAGAGAAGCAGCAGCTCTAATTGCATATTTACAGAAGGCGTAGCTGAATCAATCTCCTTAAGAGATCAAAGCTAGAAAATCAAAAGGGCAAATGTGAAAGGGGGCACCGCATGCGAGGAGGGATAAGGTCCAGAGTTTGTAGTTAGTGCCCCTTGGCAAAAACATCGTCTCATGCATGAAGTCCCTGGAAATAGCGGACAAAACAACGCAGTCGATAGATTAGAAAACGACGATGATAATGAATGAATAAAGAGAGGAGGAGAAGGAAAAAACATAAATTTAAAACTCTGCTTTGAAACCACCCACATAACAATAATAATAATATGTCTAATTTATCTCAAGCAAATAAGAGGACAATTTGGCTATTATAGCCTACTATAGAGTCAACATAATTTACGCAAAAATACAAAGATGGCATCGGTGGGTGACCGTGTTGTCAGAATAAAATAGATGCGATTGAGGCGACATCAAAATTGAAGGGATACAATTGATGTGACATATATATTTTCGATAGAAATCTGCAGAAGATATGAATTTTGAACGAAATACATTTTTCGCAATCAAAATTGCAAGTGTAGCTATCCGCTTTGAGATGGAAAGGACCTGGTGATAATGTACAATGGATTATTCATTGAACTTCTGGTACTGAACAACCTTCCAACACTTTCCTCCTTTAAAAACCACACTGGGCTGTCCTATTTTTACGAAGATTACATAATTATTTAAACGCAACTCGGTCTGTCATACAAGCGGCACACATTCCTCCTTTAAAAGAAAAAAGACGAGAAACGTCCACCGCAATCGCGCCGTTCACGTGACCCATTTCATTCAAAGCACACGGCGAGAATGGCATCCTTTCCCCTCACGAAGGTGAGAACGAGTCAACATTTAAATTATGCGAATCGGCACGTTCATGTAAGCTCTTGAAAGAGCGCAAAAGAGATTCCTCTAGTGCGACTGCTTATTCTGGCGGTGTGCATCGTCACGGCACGGCTTGTCCCGCATCTTCGCAGCTGTCGAAGGAACACGATGCGGAATCTCCCTTCGCCCACTCTGCATACGCTTCCGCGTGCAGCATGCGATCTCGCGTTCCCAATTAACTCCCACGCGACTCCAGAGCTTTCTTTCTTTAAACGCCTCAACCTCGATTCGCGAACACCGCGGGGAGTGCAACATTTAGCGCCGTGTATTTCGGGCTCTTGGCGTGATTCTCGCAGACTACCGTCTTGGGAGGTTCTCTTGGACGCAAACGTCTATTCACCCTAATCCGGTATTATAATATGCGCTTAAAACGGACTTAAAACTTAAAATCTAATGTTCCAATTAGAATCATGTATTATAATAGTTTGCCAGAGTTAAAGTGAAGATTATAATCGATGTACGTATGTGATGAATTAGCATGAATTTTAACCATAATCTTCACTTTAACAAACTATTATAATACCAGGCCCTTAAGTGATCATTAATTGAAGTCCATTTTAAGTATACATTATAATACCCGGCCTAACTCTGTAATATGTTTTGCAACGAGACTAGATGGATCCGCATAACGACAAATAATAAGAAATGGCTTTGTTGCGGCTCGCGAGCCACTTGTAGCACTTTTAGATCTTTTGTTAGGTTCTCCACAATTCACATAAATAAACGGAAAAAGTCGATAAAAATTCTTCAATAACAACTTAAGAAGTTGAAATGACACATTATGTATTCATTTATTTTACAAATAATGAGCATCTTTTTGTCAGTTAAATGATCAGCCCGAAGGTCGATTGGTACCTTATCCTTTGGAAGTCATCATTTTAAAGTTTTCTCATGAAATGTACACAAACTACACATTTCTCAAAATAGGGTCGAAGGTTCTAATAATATTCTCGTGAATTTTTAGAAATTTACAATTTCTTCGTTAAACTGCATTCCTCAGTCGTTGAAGTGGCTGATCGTTATTTTCTATCAGCACTGATGTTTTCTCGCAAAACTTCCTCCAACAAATTAGCCGCTGAATACGTAACTGAATCAACCGAATTTACTGACAGGGTACTAAATAAAGGAAAGTATACGCTATTCGAATGTAAATTTGACTTAATACAGTTCTGTATTTGTATCGGTATCAGAGTGCGGTTCATGCACCTTCATAGTCAAGGACAAATCGATGAGAGCCCAATCAATGACGATCTGCCTAACAAGCTGACATTATGATGTTCACCATCGAGATAAATTATGGCTCTAAGAGGCTCTCCTTTTCCTGTATCCATCTTCTTTCGCTTCGCGTAGAATGTCATGCCCATTCTTTTCTGTCCCATCTTTCTGCTTCCTAACGTACATCCTCTTGTCATCGGCGTCATCATTCACTTTCTCTACGAAGTACGTCATGCCGATTCCTCTTCCTTAATCTTGTTATCTACTTCATTGGCCTTTATATTTCATCTATGACTCAGTCCCCCATTTTCAAATTCCTTTTCAATTATGTATCCGCACTACGAATGTACCGAAATTTCCCTCTTATGGTGGGCTGAAATTTACCATCAACAGTCAAACAATTGGTGCCACAACTTTTACGCAGTAAAAGAACGTCACGATATCTAATAGGGGAACTAGGGTTCCATTTTGGGAAGTACATGTCTCTTAGGACTGACGTACCTTGAAAATTTTATCCGAGTCCTGGGTGAGTATTTTTAATTTGAAATTCCGACATCGGTACCCGTACCGGGGGATTAGATTAGTGTGATTTTATTTGGAGTTTAGAACCATAAAAAAATACCATATCATCTATACCTACTAACCATGGCACAAAGGAAAGAAAAAAACATTTGGCAATTTGGCATTAATACCACAGAAAATATTTATGAAGGCCTTCCAATGAGATGTCTTTTCTTCATCTCGGAAGAATCCACTTCTGAATACATCGACTTCATTTGAGTTTTTTCTTACGATGACAAATAAACGTTTGCAGTCTTTGCATGTTACATGTATTCATCATTTTCTGCCACAAAGAGATTTAATAAATAAAGAAATAGCTCTGAAAGATTCTCACTTTTCTCAATTCACTTCAACTCCGTTGAGTAATGAGCTCCAAAGTTCTGAAATGTCCAAATTTTGCAACGGCTTTGGTTCCTTGGCATTTTGGATTACGGACACTCAATATGTAGTAATGGATAAGCAAATCATTTTGAGAGGTAGAGTTAGTAATCCAAAGTTTTAGGAAAATTCTACGATAACAAACAGAGTAGGGTCGTTAATTTCTACAAAAGAATAAAATTCCTGACCAATTGTAATATTTCTTAAACTATACTCCATTAAAATTAAACGGACCCGCTTATGACTATTAATCCTGCGCAAGGTTGAACGTAATTGAAAGAAATGGGCTCCTTACTTTTCGTGTAGGATGTGCTCTCGCTGAACTCATATTCACTTGGATTAAGGAAAGGCTTGAATACTTTTGCAGGATAAAGTCCTACGGCTGATCCCAAAGGAATAACAAGTGTGAAAAATAGCGATATGACTGGGACTCGAACCCATGTCTCAGCAGGTATTCTGAATACCTGCCCGGAAAGTGGGGAAGTTCGAGTCCCAGTCATGTCGCTATTTTTCACACTTGTTATCCCTTCTTATTTACTTATTAAGCTGATTTTTTTATCAATAAATACCAACCCTAAGAACCACCAAGCACTTGCTTTATATTTCTGAATTTGCGATGGGTCCGCCAAGTATAAAAGGCGTGGATCTACGGTAAGTCGAAATGGGAAACGTCATACATCTGTATATTTTTATTCATTTATCCACGTATTTATTTATGATTTCTTAAAGTGAGGGTTGTGCCAAATTTAAGAGCAGCAAGTATATTTAGTATTCCAAGATAACGTTAAACCCCCTACTGCTCTACTCTCTATTTTCAACTGTAACTCAAAATATTGAAGAACTCGAAATATAACGATCTATGAGAAAGCGAGGGCTTGAGCGCACTTCCACTCGAGATCCTTCGGCGCTGTACACGTGCAAGGAAGCAGAGTGGCGATACGCAATCTACAAAAATTGCGACATAGATAGAGAGGTTGCATTTACGTAACAGCAACTGCAGGAATCATGGATAAATTCTATAACAAAACTATCGCCCAACACCGTCAGTTCCCTGACTGATTCATACTGAAGGCTACAAAGAAACGATCCCATCGAAGTCAGACTAAAGTCCGCAGCGGCAGATTAATGAGAAACAATCAAACTTTTAAGTAGAAAAGCTACCCCTATTTAAGAAAAACAACCCGACAGTATTAATTCACGAAAACTATCCAAACCTGTACTTTTTTTAACAGAAGTGTTAAATTTGAAGCTATGCGTCATGCTCAAATGACGATAATCTACTGAATACTCACCATTACTACCGTAAAACATCGGCTGTAAAGCTGTGAAGAGAGCTAGACGACTTACCTGTAAAGAAAAATATACTTGAATTAAAATAAAGCACGAAATTTTGTCAGTTTTGTAGACATTATTTTAAAAATAAGATCTTTTGAGACAGCTGTTTGGATTGAAAATTTCCTCGGGCACACAGTTGTTTCAAGGTCACGGATAAACCCCACTCATACATATAAATAGGCAACGAGATTCACGAGATGAAATGTAATATCATGTAACATATATGTGTGTGTGTAAAAGGAATAAAGGATACATGAATTTCACAGTGGTCATTGATTAAAATACCAAAAGATTACCACTCGAGGTATTACAAGACGGACTTGAATTCTTTATCACTTCATTAAACGCGGTATAGGCACGTTTACATCTCTAATATCAACTTGCCAGCAGCATCAAGGTTGCTGAGTTAATTAGGAAAACGGATAACCCTTGAGGTGTGCGCCCCACGAGAAGATTAGGAGTGCCGCAGTAACCTTGATCACCAACTAAACGGCGGCAATTAAAGAGGCACACACAAGGAATTACCACAGCGCTCCTTCGGGCTCCATGGAAAATCCATATTAAGCATTCATTCAAATTAATGACGCAAGACGACACAGCCTAATGCCATAAAAATAATAATGACAATAATAATGCCATCATAATTACATTTGGGACTTTTCTTGTCATTTTACACATTCTATAAGTATTTCCGAAGTGGAATTTTTTTATTCCTTACGACAGTACACGTCCCTCTACACGAGGCAATAACAAAAATTCATTAGTAATGTCACTTCATTACTGATTTTCATTAAAAATAAATTTAATTTTTTTCCGAATAAGATAATTACCGTAACATCTACCCATTTGTATAGTACGTATTAAAGGATCGTGTAAATTCAGGATTTATAGTTTTATAACTACATAGTTTTTCATCAGCTTTTCGTGTATTAAAGAACTTATCATTAGCTGTTATACGTAAGTAAGTAAGTATAAAAGTAGCACGGAGTTATCCAGTACGTGACTCTTAAGAAAACCTAATATGCCCGTAAGCATCCGAACAGAATAAGTATTGCATAAAATCATATCTTCAATATGAATTAAATTGTCCGTAAGATATTGATAAAAATCAAGAGTGATTCAAACATTATGATTAACCATCGATAATGAACTGGACCTCGACGAACTCCAGCACTACCATAATACTCCATGAATATCACGTGCGAACTGCGCGGGCGAACCCTGGGAACCGCAACTTAAACTGTTGCTGGAACTGCAGTAATCCCCAGGAATCGCTCTAGGATGCAGCCCAAAAATCTCACATGTGGCTTGCAGAATGATAATGCAGCAGTTTCGATTAGTATATCTAAAGAGTATTACTATAGTATTACTGATATATTACTATTGTTAAGAGCAAGTATTACCAATCCAATTTCATCCACTTATAAGAGAATTAAAAAAGAGATCATTAAAAAAGATCGTTTTGCTATCGGTTAGTACTAATTCATTAATTAATTACTAAATCGTTTTACAATCGCAGACCATTCTTTTTATGTAGCTGATGAAGCAAATTAAAATGGAAAATTATTACTTTTGTTACATGGTGAGAATCGGTAGCTAAATTTAAAGAAAATATGCGGAATAAACCATAAAGATCTGCAATTTATATCAATAAGAAAACCATAGATCCCCATATTAGGTCCCTTGCCTAAAAATTCTAAACTCTGACGATAAAGAGAAAGATAGAGTTATATACTTTAAAATACGAACTATTCGTTAGTAGTTGAAATGAAAGAAACAGTCTTGCTACCATATTTGACCGAAAATTAAAATATATGCTCTTGAATCCCATGTTTACAATGAAAGACCGCATACTATTACCTTCGGAGCCAATACGCTAATATCACCAGTAAAAAACTGACTCGATAATATTGATCTACCGATAAGATCCAACCTCCAGCCAAATCAATGAGCCTGTGGATTTTATCTCTCAATGAAGATAGATTAATGTAATGAAAGGAAAATGCGGCTACAATGACGGAAAATCTATGACGAACTTATAGGTGGGAAATTGTATTCTAGCAGTCTTAGTAATTGGATTATGGACAATATTCTGTGCCATTAGCTGTCTTTATGTTCTTATGAAGTGTAAAATCTCATCATTCACAGGAAAATTGAGGAAATTTACGATTCCAACTCAAGTGGCTGCGTATTATTAACAGGTGTAGCATAAAAATAATTTGACAACTTCACAATCGAAAAATGGGACATAAATTGTTATGTAGCTTAAATAAAAATTATTCACCGGTTTAACTTCTGATTAAAGACTGATTAATCATTTTTTTTAATAATACGAGACACGTAAACGAAATTTCAAATCTTTTTAAGGAAATCGTTATTTTTTCACGATAACCATATAAAAAAAGTCATCATGCTGCACATTCAAACCGAGTTCTCGTATATATTTCGTGGATTTCTCCAATGGATAAAAAGGAGAGGACATAAAAATTGCATGTGAATCATCGAATGTAAACCACGCCTCTGCCATCTCGTGGCAACCGCAATGGGCGCCGTCTTGTTCCGCCTGCCTTTATAATATGCAGCTCAACTCCGATGGAGAGGAGGGTGTGGTCCCCGTTTAAACGCTCTTCGCTCGCTCTCGCTTCGGAAATGGCACGTGTCTCGCCGAACAGGAGGTTTCTGCCGAGGTCGTGGAATTAAGCAGTTCAAGGAGGGGGAGATAGACAGGAAACCGACTTAATCCGGGATGGAATGCCTTTAGAGTGCTCCATCTACGCGGGTGAATTAAGGAAAGAGTCTCCTTCGATTATTCACAGGTTCCACTCCATTATCTTCCCTACAAAATCTGTTTATTCCCCAGTCGCCTTCGAAACACAAAAGCATCCCTTGTCCTAAGCAAAATAAACTTCAATTCCTAATAATTCGGTTTATACATTTCTACCTGATGTAGGATAAATAGTTACTACATAAAATATGAGTATTTTTCTAAATTATCCTGAATATCCATTAATGGTTTCGTACTCGGAGATTTGGTTCTTCAATAGGAAAATAAATTAGGTAAGTAAATAAATAATAACAGAATAATATATTACAATACAACAATAACATATTCCATAAAAATAATAATAATAATAAACAAGAATACAACAAGATTATTATAATACCGGAATAAATAATAATATAATAAATGACTTAATTAATAATAACGATAAAGAAATCAACAACGAATAACAGGAAATTTAACGGCTCTACAAATGATAGTATTTTGATCAAAGAATGATCAAGGGTAATTTTACAGAATGGATGGAAATTTTGGCCAATTCATTACCTAGATGAACTAGTAGCACTTAGAATCCTGGCATAAGTATGTCATCTCGTTCATCTGCTTCACGTGAACATCGCACCATGCATCAATACATACAGCATTGATTACCATACGTATTGATACCCTGGATATAGCGTAAATACCACAAATATAGATCCACATAAAATTTCCCATTTCAAAATTTACGCATCCCCCCACACTATTGAAAGAGACTTCCGGCAATATGGGAGAATATTTATCTCAAGCAATCTCAGTTGGAAAACATACACCTATTGAACGATGAATTTGAAAACACGGAAAATGTTTCGCTGACATAGCAATAATATCCAAGTGACCGGAAACGATACGATTCGTGGACTGAGAGATGTATTATTTATAGAAAATCTCTCGTTTCAGGGATATATTATTGATTATACAAATGTATCGGAACAATAAATAATCGAAATAAAATTGGGGATATACTTCTCCCTAACGATCAATTAAAATGTCTCGCGGGGATGGGCATTCGAACAACAAAAAGGAAATTGAATTCTCTTGAGCGTGATACGAGAGGCTAAATTATCCGAAATTTTCGGTTCGTTAGTCGCCGCAAATAGCGAAAAAAGTTTTCTTAATGGAATGAAATGTCAGAGAGAAAGAGGTAAACATTGTATCTCAACTGAGGGATCAAATTAAGAATCTGAATATTTAAATTTTCCATATCTTCCTCAAGCAGAGACAAGATGTCAAAATGAATAAAGTAAGAAATCGTAACATTAAATTATGAAAGCCAAACTTTCTATAAAAACTTGGGGAGAGGGAAATAGATAGGCAAATAGAAAAAGTAAGAATAAGATGGTCTACACCTATTTCTGCGTCCATGCTTTGAAGTACACTCTCCAGGAGAGTAAAAGAGGATCGGATACTTAAGATAGGTTTTTGTCATATCCACTGCAATTACTGTGCTACTGAGCACTTTCATAGTGTTAAATCTGCTGAATCTTTCTTTGCTACAGTTATTTTCCTATGTAATGTTTTTATAATTGTGTATAAATCTCCTTATTTCAGATGTGCTGTACCTGATGATTACCGTCGTGGTCGAAACCAGTCGAGTTTAATAAATATCTGTGGAAAATACGAAGTACGGTATTGAATTATTATACGATAAATATTCAAACGATTTTGATTTTCGGACTAGATTGTTTAAATGCTAAAATCTTTTTTACATTTTTGTTTAGTGAATTAGTTTTAGTTAATTTTGTTACAGTACTGCAGTGATTTCCATATACACAGTTTCCTTCATCATTTAGCTTTTACTATGAAAATGTGCAGGTTTCCCCCCCTTTATCGTGGGTGTTTTCCTGCTGTGGATATTTTTCCCCTAAGATATCAGTTAGGTTTTTCACTAACACAAATCCTTAAGTTTCATTTTCTAATTTTATTTACAAATTTTATTACAAGAGGTCAGATAGAAGAAGAAACTTTTTAGTTTCAATTTCACCTTAATAAAGATCTAACAGACCATACTATGTTGACGAATTTGTGACGGCGTTTAGCGAAAAAAATATATATAAATATCTCGGAATAAAATAATGACAGAAGTTAATTTGCCTAGACAGTGATGGCGAACCTTCTGCCGGAAGAGATCTGTACTTGACTAGAACCCAAGGGATGCGTCTTTACACTGGAAGTTAGAGAATCGGAGAAACGGAACGAGAAAAAAAATAATTTGACCATTAAAACGAGCAGGTCGCGAATGTGCTGCAGCCAACCTCCTGGGTTCCTCGGATGCACTGACACCGGCTATCAGCTTGGATAGATGCGGCGTCGAGAGAAAGAGTGTCTGGGGACATTTGCGTGTATCTGTGAGCGTATGTGCGACCTTTAGAAGCGTGCGAGGCCTCGGCCGTTGCTATGCAACGCAAGAGGGAGTGATTGTGATGGAGGTCGATGTGAAGAGAGAGAGAGGCTGAGAGATGAAAACAGAGGAGGAACAAAAGTGAAAGGTAAGAGAGATTGAAGGAGGAAATTATGGACTGGAGTGGAGAAGAGACCTCTTTTTCAGGCGAGGAAAGCCTTCTGCGGTTTTTTTCCATTTAAATTGTATAACGAAATGGAAAAAAATGAACGACGAATTGCTCGCTTTCGGAATCACCCGGGTAACTGAAGAGATCGAACGAGCGCTGTCAAACTGTATGCGATAAAAATTGTGAGTAACGATTTGGGAGAGATTGAAATGAAATCGGCCTTCTGCAATCGGCACGAGAAAGTATAGGGATTATGCAAAAAAATTGAAAAATTCTCTCTGATTGTTCAAAGCTACTGCAGAGAATGAAATGTTTGTACCAATATATAAGGAAATCAATCACGCCGTGCTTGAGTCAGGAAAATAATATTCATTAAATTGTGATTCTTGGAAAAGGGCGTCTAGGGAGTACATTCGCAACGGGCTATTTATATAAGCGGCCTCCAGCCAGCAACTTTTTCATTAAAAACTAATTAAGAAATATTCTAAATTACTTTCGTGGCCTTTGATGGATAGCAAAATAAACTACGTTTATTCGAATTATGGCTAGCTACACTGAAAGACTGCCAATAAATTTGACTCCCTTTTTTATCTTTAACAGCGACTATCAGCCATACACCTGCCGGCCGTGGCTGCCAATTTTATCATTATCGTCCGAGGAAAAAGATTAAAAGAAATAACGAAAGTAAATGTTGAATTTTAATGTAATGGAATAGAAATTTTCAAAGTACTCGTATTCACCAATAACATCGTTTAAAATGAGCTAAATAATGCAAAATGTTGCTCAAGCTTATCAAATTATAATTATATAAATATTTCCAAACTAATGAGCTCATGCTGTAGATGAAACGGCTTTTGAAAAGGTAAGGAATTATGAAAAGTATTACTTTACAACGATATTTTTCAACATCAATAAACATTTCATATCATCCGTTACCACTTTCTATATTAATTTGATACGAAGTATTTCAGATATATAGCATCTTTCAAAAATATAATGTCTTCCTCCATTGGTTGCTGTACTATATCTATAAGTTACTAGCGGAGATGCCCGTTAGTTCTCATCGGAAAAATAAAGTTCTGGTCCTCGAATTTTCTTAATATCATACTAATTGGAACTTACTGAACTTGACTTAAAATAAACTTTAGATAGTCAATGTAACGAATAGGAGACGAAAACAGAAAGATGTTTAGTCGCTTCATTATCCTGAAATCCTGTTGACGGTTCAATTCCGATTATAATAAGTAAGCAATAAAATACGAAGGATTCAAACATAGTACCTATTTAAACTAAAGACCCAGAAATTGAGCAAATAATACGCCAAAAAGAAATACAGATGTGTATCCAACCAAGTGCTAAATACTCAACGATATTTTCTTTGTATATCTCATTTTATGTCATCGCAACTGCAAATGCTAAAATCTAAATTAATTTCCTCCCCATTAAAATTAATATCTCATACTTACTATTACTTTATAATGATCCTTAATTACCCACGTATTCTTATAGGAAAATGTGTGAGCTCAGATTCAACAATTTCCTTGTTCGACAAAAGAGCGAGTTTTTTATTACTACAAAATTTTGAAATGTTTTCTTTTATTTCTTCTAAATTCTCGTAACATCGAATCGACAGAAATATTTCAAAATACACAACCAAAATAAGAATTTTTTAAATATCCTTATCTTGTTGCTGTTTCGTACTACTATTCTTTCGGGCTTAATTTCGCAAAATTAAGTCTACAAACGATAAAAATTAATTTTGCTTGTATTTCTTATGGAACACTTTGACTTTGCTGGTGTCACACCGGGCATAATTTGGTAAATAAAAAGTAGCCTATTGTTTGCGCAGAAAATATATTCAACAACTTTTAAGTTTGAAAGTTTTGCAACTACCGTTTCTCGAATTTGAAGCGATTACACACATAAATACGCAAACTTTCTACTTTATTTACATGATATTTTAAATGAATTGTTATCTGATTCTAGATTACCTTTGAAGATATTGCAATATTTTGCTCAAGAAGAACAATAATAAAAAATGGAGCACTGTATTCAACAAATGCATTCAGAAAAGTCTGAAACATATTTTGATCAAAAAATAACTATTGATAATCCTTCACAACACGTTCTAAAAAATGCAAACATCGGAAATTTCATCGGACCGATCGGGGATGACATTTTATTTATAACGGAATGTTAAAAAATATCGGACAGCTTCATACCAAACAAACTGCCTCTCCTATGTAACATTTTTGAATTCGATGGAAGGTTCCCACTCATTATGAAACTCATTTGCGTCACGATTAAGGTTCTTAATGTCTTCTGATAGGAACGCAAAAAATCGTTTCTTAAGTTTGATATCTCATAGAGGTTATAATTCGTAAATATATAGCATTCTCTCATTTGTAAACTAGCCTAGAGAGGGTAAAAACACCAAATGACGTAATGCGTGTGATAGGGTGATCTATATTTTTGAAATAATTCTCCCATTAGTTAGAGTATTGAACCTTGATTACGTCTTGGTAAGAGAATTCAAAAGAAAGAAGAACTTATTTCGTTAGCTGCTCAGGAAACATATTCACCAATAATATCGATTCAACAATTTTATTCTTCAAAGTAAAACCACTCAGTAAAAAGCGTCGGGTGTGAACTTAAGGAAGTTTAACATAGCATTTGAAATAAGAAATGACGACATTACCGAGCTAAGCAAAAACTGAGCCAGATGCTCAAGAATCTGAAGTTAGAATACCGAGTGTTGTGTAAAAAATAATAGAACCAGGGCAGGGAGATTAGTTTCTGAACTTCACCACTAAACTCGAACATTTTGCCATTTAATTATTCGGAATTCTGGATCGTGTTTACAAGAGCGGCTTCAGTTTTGCAAGCATCCAGAGGTTGCAGTTTAAGGCGACCGTAATTCCTACATTTTGCTAAGAACGCTTTCTTGTTTCGGAAAGGATTACGTTTTGTCTGCGACCGCATGAGAATGTTTTCTTGGTAAATAAGCCAGCGCCCCCACTCAACTGTTGTGCGGCTCTTTCTTTAAGGAAGGATAAAATGAAAACCGTAGAAGCTACATTATCAAAAGCATGAAGGTTGAGACATTGGAGTGTTGACCTCTCACAATCCCATTTTAGTAACAATTAAAGTGTTGAGGATATTTTCCATGCATATATTTCAGTGCTCTTATATTGAATCTCATCTATAAATCTAAATAATAATAATAATAATATGATTTGCTTTTGCTTAATTAACTTATTGTGAGTAATACCATCCATTCCAGCACATAAGAATTTCTGATGAAATTATTCAATTTACGTCTGTTATGCTATACTTGCCATGAAACATGAGAAATTTTCTTTACTAATTGTTACCTGCGAGCAAACTACTTTCTTCCGATAACGAGTAACGCATGTGAAGTCCTTCCAAGCAAAGTGAGAGTGCAATCTAAGATAAACGCACCATTATAACAGATTTAATCGCAAACAACCTGATACAATAAGGCGATGTCCATAAAAGTAGCAAATTTACTGCATTAATTAATAAACACTAGGTAAGATTTAACTATCCAATACATATATCCAATAAGATAATAAGAAATATAATCTCAAATATGAAGCCCAATAAATTTGAATTCAATATCCTCTTCCGCATTAACTATTCTACTTTTTTATTGATAAACATCCGTTATTCATTAAGTAATTGTTTCGCAAATCAACAGTAACAAGAATTAATTTATTTTAATGCAACTTAATCAATCATTGTAGGAATCGGAAGTAGTATCGGAAAATTAATCAGAATCGGTAAACATTTTGGTATCGTCTCCTTATCATCATCGACTGTATGTTGCTAATTTCTATGATAAGAGAATCTTTATTAAAAACGCCATAAGTATAAAAGAGGAGGCATATTAGTTTGGTAACGATAAATTAACGCTGTTGAGTTGGGCGGTGAAAATATCGTGAAATCGATTAAACGAAAGAAATACTATACTAATTGCATTAAGAACCTTAATATCTTCCTACAACTATACAGCCTAGAATATCACCATTGCAAAACGGTTACTTTTCCGCTCTAAGATGAAATAAACATCGCAGGTCCCTGGCTTTGTAACAGTTTTCGATGGCAAGCAATCAAGTGGGGCCCTTTCAGAAACTATGGCAGGGATGACATTGTCCGAAGGAGAATTTGGAACGAAAGCAAGTATCTACGGGATCTCACGACCCACCTTCATCTCCTAAGTTTTCAAACTACCAAATTCCTCGAAGGCATTTCTTACGATCAATAAAAGAATCTCGAAACCGACTCAATGGATGGCCATAGGAAACTTGATCTTTGGCTCTGGGAGAGAGAGTTTGAAATACTGTGAAGGTTCCACCCTCAAAATAAATCGTGGACTTCAAAGGCGCGATCTTAATAAAGATCTCTGTTAATTACCCAATTGATTTCGACCAGAGTACGTGAGTGAAGCTGCCAAAGAAGATCGAATGTGATTAGTTCCCAAATACTAAAAGATAGATTTATTTCATCGAGTTACCTCCGCGGCTGGAAAGTTTTCAATTTTAGCCCACTTAACTGTGAAATAAACACGAGTTAAAATAACTCGTTGTAAAAGTCAGTTTTTCTAAGAACAGAGGAAAATATATTTTGGCTGGATCATCAACCTGATACCTCCGAGTGGCAAGAAAATAAAGACAATTTATATTAAATTTAGATATCGCCTTTTATGTTGTAGACATACGCTATGAATGACAGCTGCTTTGTCAGGGATAAATCATCACATTATTCTAAGAAAATTCTTAAGAATTCAATTATTAGTACTCTAAATTTAACTATGGGTCAAGAGGACTCAACCTCGCCCAAAGGAAGGCGTTTTATCGTTATTATTATAATTAAACTAAAGATTGCAAAACGCTAAATGAATTTGTGCTATTTGAAAATATCACATTATTTCTAGAAATAAAAGTTAATAATAATAATTGGCAGAAATATTTCAATCGAGAATCGTGCATTGGCGCTTGTCGCACTTCATTTTTTTCAATATTATCAAAAGTATGGACCTCTGTAATTTTTTCATATTTATAATATAAAACGTAAAATTTTTACGACATTCAGAAGCTGATCAAAAGATTTGCTTCAGCCAAACCAAATCAACTCCACCAAAGAAGATAATCCTGGCAATTTCTTGCTATTGGCATTGAATATATTGCTCTAAAAATAAAGATTCGATCGAAAAATGTTGTTTGGTCCTCTAATGAGTTGTGATACGGAAGTCATTTTTCGTATCCTAAGCTAACGGTGCATATACATTACTTTTCAGTACTGCATATATATACATAATTTTTCTTAAATTCTTTAATGTGTACAATGTTTTCCGTATATTTGCGTTTTTTCTTTCATGCCATATGTTACTCTACCTTCTGTTCACGTTGCTCAATTGTGATTCACATTTTTTAACTAACGTTTTCTTTTCCTTCACCCAATATTATGCGCATATTTTCTATACTCTTACACAGTATTTTTGGTATTCATGTTAGTATTTTATTATGATTTCGTACTTTACTTCTACGTTTGTTCTTATCCGTCATGTTAGCCGTGGAATTCTATTTATTATTAAATTCCTACGTAACATGTCAAAAGTAATACGGCAATTTCATGTCCCGCCCGGGATAAAGTATAAATATAAATCATATGTATGACTTGTCAGTGTAATATAAGGACGCAGGAGATGTATATTAAACGTATCCATCCAGAATTTATCCATGGTACCTCTCAAAAACGAAAAAGGCAAGCTCGCAAGCTTTATAAAGGGGAATATTAATCTTACGACGATAAAATATAAAAATTTCTTCCGTGAAATATTTGACTGATAGATCTCAATCACCGTTCTGCACGCGGAGAAAATTTCGTCACATCGCTTCTCACGTGCAGGTGCATCTACCTCCAGCGGAGAAAAAAACGGAAGATTCGGGAAGCTTCGAATCGAAAGGCATAAATCACGCCTCTACCTTGCGAATCCTTTAAGGGAACAATCTTTCCTCCCATCAGCCTGGCAACAGCATGCACGAATCCGATTGGCTCCCTCGCTGGAACCATTCAGCACGACTCCTTCAGTCCTCTCTTCCCCTTCCGAACCCCCTCTCGAGAGCCTCCGGCCCACACCACCGCCGAATAACCCGACTGAAGGTTTCGCAGGACACGTGAACCATTAAGAGAGTGAGTACCTTTTGTCTCGTTTTTCTCTTTTCAAACAAGGAGTGGAGGGCACTTTTTATCACCGTCTCGTGTTTCCACCTCGATCTGGGAGACGAACCCGGACCTGTCCGTGGAAAAGAAAGTGCGGAGATTTTCCCCCAAACCTCCCCTTGGGGGTTGCTCAACAACCTATGAAACTGAGGAGTTCGTGGTTGTAATTTTCTTTTAAAGGAGTTAATATGAAGGGCTTCCCTTTCTCCTCCGTTCTGCGCGTGTTACGAGGCAGCCCTGAAACCCTTCCGTCTATGTTCCCCTCTCCAGACTGTCCCTAACCCTTTCCCTTCCCCGACCTTTACCGAGACGTAAGGGAGGCCCGTAGGTCACACGCAGATTCCACGCTGCAGACATCTGCGTTGGGATTTACCTCATCGCCGGACTCTAGAACATGACAGGGACATGGAGAAAGTGCGGAGGTGGCAGGAGAGGAAAAAGGGACTCTGATGCATGCGCATGTTTTCGTGTAGATGTATTGAAACAGATGTTCCTGATACTTTGTATTCCTTACTCCTTTCTCCTTTGTTTCCAGAAATATCTTCTTCGAAAATAATCCAGCTTTTACTAAAAAGCTGAATATGTTTTGTAGCATGATAGTGAATCCATTTACTTTATATGACGTTAATATACTCTAAGATTTTACCGAATCTATAACACTGAATCTATTTTGTCTAATAAAATTCATTAGGGAGTTATAATCCTTACTTGTTCACATAATATATGCGTAAATAATGGACGGGAATAGAGGGATAATATCAAGTAGCAGGGCAAATAAAAGTGATTAAGTGATTTGAAAAAGATTTCAGCTAGTACTTGCTGCTCCAACAAGTCACGTTATTAAGGAAAATGATAAAATCAGATAATACGTATAATCAAATAATAATGTCTCTTTGAAAAAATCGTCTATATGCATTTCATGTTTTCAGATTCCGATGACCCATTTCATAAAAAACATGGTAGTACATACAATGAAGTCATAGAGTTTCCTCCTATTGAAATTCTTGTGCACTGTACACTAACAAGGAAAAGGGTTAAGGTGACTTGGCACGATAAGGCGTGCACCTAGGAAAATTCGTGCCAAGTCACCTTAACCCCTTTCCTTGTATGTTATTCTTAAAAAGGGGGGGGGGGTTCTCCTTACACCACTTTGTATGGTCGGTACATACCTCTGCGAGGCCATGGCTGTGAACGATGCCGCTGAGTCGGACGAACTCACTCGCCCATACCTACGAAGTCTCCCATACGGCACGGAGAAATATTTTTGGTGGAATATCTCAATGGATAGAGCAACCGACGGGCAATTGGGAGACCAGAGTTCGAGTCCCGGTTCAGTCGGACTATTTTCATGTCCGTTTCTCCTTGGGAACTGTATACTAAAATGCAATGCTTTCGGAATTACATGAATAACTAATTATTCGGGCATATTTCTCATGAATTTAAACGAAAAAGAGAAAATTCATACCTTACTCATTTTTCACTCCCTTCACTTTTATCGCGGAAATTTAAGATATAAAGGAAAATGTTAACAAAATGGTAAGGGAGTTTAACTTAGGAATTAAATTGAAGAAGTTTTCAGAGAACATACTCAGGAAAATGCGTTCTCCTTTGCCTATCTGATTACGACACGCTTTTATACTCTCCAGGAAATTTCTAATTACATATTACATTTCAAAATAGAAAAATAAATTGGTTCATTTCGGCTGAACGAGGAAGAGGAGTAAGCACGCGTTCTTGCAGCACGGAATGCTGCGTAAGTACCATCCAAGTCCTGCGCTAACTTCCTAAACAAATGAGAAACATCAATTACAGAGGAAATCATCGCATAAGGCGATTATATTCATGATACTCGCAGATGTGCAGGAAGACATTTAAATCCGTTGAACCTCAGTTAACTGTGGGATTACAGAAGGTTATATTCAAAATCTGGGTAATTGGAGATCCTTCTGAAATAAAGGCTGGAAATTTGACATTTAATAATTTTTGAGATGTAAAATTCCCTCCTGGAGAGCAACTGGACGAGCCGCTTATTTAAAAATTTAGATGAGAATGAGTATCCTTTTTTGAACTAGGCTAAACTGAAATATATAATACAAATCTCCCCCTTTCGAAGATTGAAATATATAATACAATAAAATATATAGAATAATAAAGTATATATTATAGGAAATGTAAAATACAAATCACGTGTATTCAAACCGCTGTTTACGGACAGCATACTGCCCGTTAAAAATTTTCTTCGCAAACTTTCGTGTATCATTCTGTATTTAACGTAAAGGAATGAAGTGGAGAGAAGCAAATGTTCGTTGGAATCTTCCCAAAAAAGGGTTATAGTAAACTCACTCCTAATTGACTACAGTGAAAACTTAAAACAGCGATTTAGAACCTTTATTAGACCCATGAAACCTTTATAAGAGCATCTGCGGCTCAACGGGGGATCTCAATCATTGGACATCCCTAATGTATTTAAATATTTTCAGGATATTTTCATTTCTTTTAGTCATTACACATTTGAATTTTTACATGAATACATGAGATCATAATTATGTGAGGAGAAAGAATAAGTAATGGATTTGTTAGTTAAGATGACTGACTATATCTATACTTATAACCATCTACAGTGTATTAAGAAGAGGTTCTTCGTCAGTCTGAATTGCTGGTTGCAGGGATTCAGGGTTGTGTGTTGTTGGTTGCGTGTGACAGGAGAGGTACGTAGCTGGTTGCTTTAAACAAGGGGCAAGAAAAGGTGCTAACAATTTCGATACCCAATGACTTATGAGGAAAACTGACGATAAATACACAAAATTAAATGCAAAACTATACTATAAACTATATTTTAACCAAAAACAGCGAAAAACACTAAGCAGAATCATTCGTTTGCAAGATTATTCGTTTTCTCTGATAAAAGGGCATTTACATTAGGGATGTTACGGAGGTGATTTTATCGGATGCGGAGTCGGATTCGGAGGTTTCATTCCGACCTCCGTCGGAGTCGGAGGTATATCGGAGTCGGAGGTGGAGGTGATATAATTACATTAGGAAATTATAAAATTTGCTTAAAACAACCTTTATTTGCAAAATGAGAAAAAGAAAACTTTGAATTGTTACAAAAGTTAATGAAATTTAAAAAAACTAGCGAATGTTTGTATCTGTAGGACAAATTTACAAACTAATAGTCAAAATTTATAATTGATAAATTATATTTTATCAACAGTAATTTGGATGCTTTTTCGCCATCCAGTCTATTTCTTAAATGGTTGTAAATAAAACCAGCTCCACTGATCAGCTGTTCGCTAGGAACGATCCCCGATGGAGCCGACAAAAACTAACGCACGATTGGCTTGAATACCTTGTACTTATTATTTTCTTTCCACCATATCAATGGATCTTCTCTCCTTTGAGACGTTTCTCTTTATTGTAATCATTTAAGGGCGCCCCCCAAATTTTAAATTTGCCACCTACAGCAGACTTAGTTCCATGAATGTCCTCCTCTTCATTACTGTCCTGTAAAATATTGGCCAGATGAGATTGGACGCTGACCGACCTATTTTAGTTTCGAGACTGAGAACTAGTGGTTGGCTCATCTTCGTTTGTATCTGATTCAATTTAAAATCTTTTATTTAATGGAGATTCGAAATCCTGAAGTTCAGTTGATTCAAACTTAACTATACATTTCATCAACTGAAATTCCTCCTGCTCCTTCATAGCTTCGTTGAAAAACTTCAGTTTATAACGCAGGTCTAAGTATGTTGCAAGAGCAAATAAATTGTTTGTGTGTAGCTCTCCAAATCTTGAATTTAGGTCTTCAATTAAATTTGCAATCATCTTTTTCATATAACCAGTAACATTCGGTTCAGTATTTGAATTTGGAGGTTCTGTTTGAGCACGTGAATCAATGGAATTACAGAGGAAATACTGGCTTTGCTGTCACTCATACTCCTAGTGACTTCTTCAAATGGTCGCAACACTGCCACCAATTGATCGAGGTGTAACCATTCTTCTGGTGAAAGTTGCGGAATACTGTGCTTGCTAGCATATAAGCATATGGATTCTTTGACCATAATCAGACGTTTTATCATATAAAACGTGCTGTTCCACCTAAAAATATATAAAACAGAAGGTTAGAATAGAGAGCTAATAATTTAGTAATATAAAAACCGAAAAAGAAGATGATAATTTTTAGTGGAAAAATAGGATGCTGCAATCCTGTACTATGCCTAGAGGATGCTGGTTAAGTTGATCTTCTTGAATTTTTTGCAAAGCAGACTTTGCAATGAGAGAGTGGCTAAAATGTGCTGCTATCTTCTTGCATTTAGCTATTAAGGCTGCGGCGTCTTCGTGTCTGCTCAAAGCACTTCGGACACAGAGCTGTTGTTGATGTACAGTGCAACTCACATCGAGAATGGCAGCTAGCTGCATTGCTCGCACCATATTTGACCCACCATCACGAATAAAGCAGTGAATTTTGTTGTCTTCTATTTCCCACTCATGTAGCATCTCCTTAATTTCTTCACAGATTAGGTCTCCAGTGTGACGTTCATTGAGTGGTTGAAATTTTAATACAATTTTGATACGTTAGAAGTCAACCGTTATTCCGTGTGCTGTCAAACTTATTAATGAAACATTAGCACTTGGCTCAGACCAAATATCCGTGGTAAATCACAATTTCCCGATGGTATTTATCAATGCCGAATTTCATTTACTTCGAAGTTTTAACTCCGTTAAAACTCCGGTTTGATAGTATCGGAACCGGAGTCGGATCCGGAGGTGAATTTGAACCGGAGTTTCCGACCTTTCGGATTCGGAGTCGAAGCTCCGTTACATCCCTAATTTACATCCACAGGTAAGAGGATTTCCTGTAACTCAAAGAAATAAAATTGGGCGTATCATTAAAAAACTTAAAATTAACTTACAGCTTGTGGCAAAGGCAAATATTTAATCTGGCATTTCTGCATTTTACCAAATTATTATTTATTATTTCACGAAATTATAGTTTATCTTTTGTGATATTTCGTACGGAGATTTCTGTTTTTACATGTAGAACTTGTACTTGCTTTTACATTAGTTAGTATCCTTTCCATGCTTACTAATTAACTTCCAATCTCTACGGTCATTTTCAATCCAAAACATGAAATACCGACGAATATATTTCAGCTTATTAAGCAAATATACATTTATACAAACGTAGCACAAAACTCCATACTACCACAATGAAATAAAGACAGTTTCGTACACTTCCACAGCAATTTTATTTATGGCAACATGTTTCATCAGGCCTGATGATGCAAGGACACTAGCGAAACATGTTGCCATAAAAAAAATTGCTGTGGAAGTATACGAAACGGTCTTTATTTCATTGTAATGGCCTTCGACGAGGTAACGCCTTCCCATATTGAGTTTATTCCATACTACCACATACTCGTACTTTTGGATAACGCTGTGATCTAAAACTTAGGATTGATGATAATAATGTGGCTACTCGTAACTCCCTACGGCACGTGGTAATTCAAATTTCTTACGTAAATTATAAAAGTATTCTTATATAAACTCGCAAAAAGTCTACCCGAGGCTAATCCTCCAAATATTAATTTGAGATTACAAAAGAGAATTTTCAGTAATCTCACCCTTGAGCGGAAAATGCTGGCTGAAAACATTCATTGAACATCGTCCTTAGATGACACCTAGCGTATTTTTCTTTGACGGCACTTCCGTAAGTACAAGCATAACTTGAAAAAAGGAAGAAACTTTTTAAATCTAGATGACGACAAGTTTCTCTTGTAGATTCGCTAATTTTCAACGGAATGGACCTTTGATATATGAGAAACTGGGTTGAAACTCGTATAACGTAAGGCGGGGCTTTCCGAATAATGATACGTAATACAATGCCTTAAGAAGAGGTTGCAGGATGGATCCCCCGATTCGAGAATTCAAGATGCCGGTCCAACCTCTTTCTTTCATCTTGCTGACTACAGGGATTTCCCCCCTTCCTCTCGATCTTCTTTGAGCATCATCCACTTTCCCCATCTTACATCTCCCCTCTTAACTTACAAACAAGCCCAGGCTACTTTCTAACAGCGTTCTCCATTGAAGAACAAACTGAAGAACATCTCAAACCATGGGAAAAGTTGTGTTCTCTACAAAAGTCACTCTTCTTCGATCATATTAGGATTACGATTTTTAAGGGAAATCTTTCCGAAATTCTGACGCTTGCTGCATCATTAGTTTTCTGTTAGTTTAACTAATTTTATTTCATTTAAATTCAACATCTCTTATTTTCTGTATGAATGTGCATTTATTGTTTTATTCCAGGCTTGTTGAGTGTTCCCTTTTTCTTACTTCCCTGCCTTTTTATCAAATTTCAATTGCTACTGTCAGTAGGTTTTCGCAGGTTTTTCACGCCCCTTTCTCGTTTCCTTCACCCCCTGGGCGTTTCCTTGCAGGCTTTTATTTCTTCCCAAGTTTAGACTTTGGTTTCTCTTAAAACACATCATATTTTCTTTCTTTCGTTGACTTCTCCTTTTTGTATCTCTTTCCTTTAAATATTCAATGACAAAGGGTTGGATGTAGGAAGGGACTACGAAGTCTTAATTTCATCCTTCGATAAAAACGTTTTATTATTATAATAAAATTCAGCAGTCGCGCTAGATGGCTATTGGTGGACCATATCATGATCGTATCGAATTGCGCCCTATTCAGCATAAATCTATGCTTCTGTAAATTATATGAACATCGTTATAGAGATACCATCACTTCGAGAAGAATTAGCTTATTACTAGAGATGGATGGTAGTTAGCAGTTATTAGCTTAAGTTGCGAAATTATAGGATAGAAATTGACTTTGCACAATCCCGAGTCTCCAGAAAAAGAACTGAATTTCGAACAACACTGCAGTCTATTGCGCCATAGCGCAATAGACTGTTACGAATTAGTCAGAATAGTGTTGTTCGAAATGTTTACAGGACAGCACATTTCTTAGGGGTCGGCGAGTCAATATACCATTATTGCTAATGTTATATACTATATTTTTCGGTAATTTTTTCCTCGTTCGATTTCATTATCCCTAATCTATCAAAGACAATATTTCGAAATGAAGCAAGCGGAGCCTTGTTACGCATCGTGGTCAATTTATAAACGTAAATGATTTAGGCAACAAATATCCTCGAGGGCAGTAGTTCGGACACTTCTGGGCTACTGTCTGAAAAAAGAAAGACCTTGGTTCGAATACCAGTAAATTTGTGCTTTTCAACTTCCGTTTTTCCCCGTGTTAAGAAAAATTGATACTTCTATTTTAGAGGGAATTTAGATTGAGATTTAGTTCGATTGATATTTGATACGTCACGTATATACTACTAAGCGGATTAAAATTGAGTACGATTAAAAGATGTGATGAAATTAACGTCGCACACTAGTTTCATGAAATGTATCACTATTATGAAAGGCAGTTTAATTAACAAAGAGATTCTAGTGCATAAATATGGAATCCTTTGTAGTAGCCTTTGCATGAGATTCAAAAATATCAAAAGTTTTGAATAAAGATATTTTAAGAGAAGCATAATGAAGCATTGCAAAAAAAAAAAAGTTTCCTCGGATATTTTATAAAATGGTTGAATTACTTCGGTGATTCTATTGCAAAGAGTTCTCTTCAAAGTATTTCTATACCAAAGGATAAGAAATAATAAATGCAATTGGCGAGATGGCCTTCAAGGAGAATTTTGACCTACAAGTAAAAGGAGGTTAAGAAAAGAGAAAAACATATGTTCTCTTTCCATATCTCAGGCGTATTTTAAGAGGCGGAAAGTCTCTTTTGGCGAGGGACCAGGACTTCAAAACACACTGGAGAAGATGAAGAAACGGCAAAAAATATACTATTGCGAATTTAAGAAGAACTATCAGAAATAGCCAATAAATGGAGAGGGTGCAAAACGGGATAAACTGTCTTGGGTATGAATTGAGGTAAAAGATGTGTGCATCGAACTATAATTTGCAAAAGATGTGGTTTCGATACAAAGAAGGAAATATAGCGGTATAAGGATATTTGAACACAATCAGGTATAACCTGAAAATTTCTCTTAACATCAAAAAATAACTTTACAGTATTAAACAAAACATTTTTTAACGATAAGGAGAGAAATGCGAGTTTTCAAAAAAGAATTCAGTTGTAAATGCGATACGTAGTATGCTAACGCTATAAAATTTATCGGTAAGATACTGCTACCATTGACGCCATATTGTTAACTAAAGGCGAAGGGGAGGATCTTAAAACCTTCCAGAGGGGGTACCCTATTTGCCTAGACATACTCGTAC
>KZ308154.1:707242-731607 GCA_000376725.2 Ladona fulva | reverse complement strand
AAAGGGCAACAAAAATTAACCACACGAGTGACTAATTTTCGCATTTTCTTAGAATATTCCCTTGCGGTGACGTAGTAAGTGGATGTCATGTGGGAAATTCCTAAGGCTTGAAGGGGTAACTCACTCTAATAATCCATTAGATAAATTTATATGTTTAAGAATCACCATTAGCAATCTATTAGAGAACTCAAATATGGTTTCATTCACAACATTCCAAAATTTTTTACACAGAACAAACAAGAAGAGATAATGTTAAATGTAAAATAGGAATCAAATTTTCTTCAAAGGCTTATTTCATCCCAATTAAAATTGAAGAAGAGTTTCGTTTGTTCACGTTCCTAAATGAAAGGAAATTCAGAGGTTAATATTAATAAATTAACATTAAACCCTTACCCTTGTAAGTAAATTGAAATGTGATTCCTGATACCATTCTTTTAGAGTAAGAATGTAATAAAAATCGAAAATTTCATGATTAACGATCAAGAAAGAATAATTTATTCTCCCTATTTCATAAATTTTTGATATTTTTTCAATTCCTTGATGTGACTATGGTTAAATATATTTTAAAACTTCTAATATGGTACATACAAAATACAGAATGAACTACTACTATAGGTATACTATTACGCTACTATAATACTACTTTTGAGGAAATACCTGGGAGGGAGTAATATCTTCATTCAAATATATCTTAGTTTCCTGGTTGAAAGGTTAACAATTAATCTTATTTACTGATATTAACAGTATCCACATTTATGTAATACTTGTCACTGTAAATTTTACCACGTAGAGCCGGAGCCCGAGCTCCAATGTCCAATTCGTTGACAAAATATATCATCTTAAGCGCTCATTTCCCTTATACAAGCTCGAGTAAACCATAGTTGAATGTGGACCCCATTAACAAGAGATATTAATTTAAGAGTACAGCTTCATCCTTCTCATCCACGCAAAATACAATTTAAGTCGTGTCTTCCCCCAAATTAAAGGAAACTGTAAGCCCTACCATCGCGACATTACACACTCTAAGCTTGAAGTAGGCTTGCGGAAGAAGGGAAACCGCGCTCCCCACACGTCTTACTCAAAATTTATTCCACGAAAGGAGACTACGAAATAAGTGGCAAAGAGGTTCAGTGTTTTAATACTTTTGAAGAAAATGTTTCCTCTGCTTTATCTACAGTAGGTTCTTACGAGAACTGAGCGAAATTTTTCGTCAAAACTTTAACTATTTTTATATCAACTAATACGTGGAATATATCTTTTACAGCCATTGCCAAATATTTTAATCATCTTTTTTATAGTGCTCAGCATCATCAAAAGTCTTAACAAGTGGCGTAGACTAAAAAACGGGACAAACTAATTTTTTAATATGACAACGGAACACTTGTCTCGAAAACTGAACGTCAAGTCAGCCTAACTACATTACTGATTTTAAATTGAGCTACAAGCTGAAAGTAAGGTATTATGCTTACAGAGTTAAACCTAATTATTGCTGAAATTACCACCTGATGAATGATGAAAGGCTAAACAAATCACTTAACAGCCGATGAAATAAATAACACAAAATTTTGCGGGAAGGGGGTCCTAATGAAAATGATATTCATATCCTTCCTGTTTGAGGATACATGTGGAATAGGAGACATGATTTCATGAACGTAACACACCAAAAACAGCTTTCTAAACAATGTAAGGATTAGGGAAGGATAATATTAACTTCGAGAAAATACATTCACAAATGTAGATAATTGCAGAGACACGTTGCGACTCGTTCATCATCAGCCATTCCTGAGAGTCTATACATATCAACGTTAAAATAAAGCGATTCCTTCAACTTCTACTAAGGAATTTTTAAAAATTATAGGCTTCAAATTACTTCAATCGCCTCCATCGTTTGGGTTCCGGTAGGTTTATCGAATCCATGATCCAGGGAAGGGGAGCAAAGATGACAACCGTTTCTGAGTTTCCAAGTCTGTTTATTATGAGAGAGAGTTCATCGATCCAAACGTCCCCCTTAATAAAGCCCCTTCGAACCCATAAGAGCCGTTTTTAGCTCGTCACCACTTCNGGATAATCAAGAACCCGCAACTCCGAGTTCACGTATGTGGGGTATTATTGCACTACGAAGGGAGGGATCGCACAAAGGTAGGAATAATTATTAGTCAGGGAGAAGCGAATTAAAATGTGGGACAGTATAAGAGGACTAGAAAATACCTAACCAACGATACTTGGTTATTATAACACAATCGACGGGAATAAAGGCCTACTCATTTGAAAATCGACATCGAGTCTCTCTTGACAGGTTCATGTTGAGATTCATGATAAGCTAACCATTATTACCAAGGTTCTGATCCCTTACCGGAACCTCGATGAATCTCTCCAGATTCATTATGCCTTTTTTTAACTCTAGCACTCTCAACAACTTTCCATCGAACATACGTTTGATGATACATTCCCTCTACAGATGAGGATCAAAGATTGACTTCTCTACTCCATATTATTTTTATCAGTTTTCCTAAGCACTGACTTTTGACAAAACCTTATTAAGTTAGTTGTATCCACAAAAAATTACTAAAAGAAATCTCTATTATTTTAAAGATAATGAGTTTAATCGTTTGGAGAATTGATAAAAAGAAACCTTGTCAAATAGATAGATTAGTGGACCATTTACCTGGCGAAGTTAAACCCAAAAAGTTCTTCGAATCAGCCACGAAAGTCCTATTAATATTTTACAATAATTAATGTAAAATAAATTGTAGACTTCAATGTAGCACCGATGAGTGAATGTAAGAGACAATCGTCTCAGACCTCTCGAAGGTAGCGCTACAATGCACATTCAAATTTTCCTATTTATTGTACTAACTGTTTCACTAAGAAAAAACTTCAGTGCGGCAATACTCATTAACAGAAACCCTTTACGACTAAATTCAAATAATGTTAATGAGAAAATAAGAGCATCATTCCACAGCTCGCCTAATGAGGCAACAATCCCTGGCACTACCCTAAATCCAATAATTCGTGCTTCCCATTTAAAAACGTTAATTCAGTTCGCTCATATTATTTATATAAATTTTATACACTATATATAAACATTAAATATTACATAAATATGTATAACACTCTTATAGGCATAATTTAACTTTTTCTGAAAAACATTGTGTCATCTTCGATTTACAGGACAGCACATTTCTTAGGGGTCGGCGAGTCAATATACCATTATTGCTAATGTTATATACTATATTTTTCGGTAATTTTTTCCTCGTTCGATTTCATTATCCCTAATCTATCAAAGACAATATTTCGAAATNAATTTTATACACTATATATAAACATTAAATATTACATAAATATGTATAACACTCTTATAGGCATAATTTAACTTTTTCTGAAAAACATTGTGTCATCTTCGAGACCTGACATCAGTGGTGTGTAACAAAAATACTTCAATGCGTGCCATTCACGAAAGGATAGGACACTTAAAGCGATGTAAATCTGGCAATAGAAGACAGGCAGACTGGGGCAATTTCTGAGAAAACGATTCAATGAAAGTCTAGTAGACAGAGGAGAAGGTAGCGTAAGGATGCACTATTAGTCGCCTTAGCGATCATACACGTGCTGTGAAAGAATAACGGTGATTTGCTGGAGGGAGAGGCACTGACAGATAAAAGGAAAAGGACGGATTGGGAATGCATGGGATGGGAGAAAGACACGTGGAAATTACAGCCAATTCCACAGACACCTGTGGTAGCCACGCACGCACTATCTCGCGCCAATTCTCAGATATCTCTTGCCTCGACAAAGATTGACGCATCCATCAATTTGTAGATTCGCCTCGCTATGAATCATAATAGCGGATTTCTTGGAACTTAAAAAAGGAACGTCTAGCAAAGCAAGGCGATGCTAAGATTGTTTTCAGAATCACAGCCTTAATCGGTCATTGTTTTCGCTGGTCGAAATAAAAAACTGCTCACTAAGAACATCTGCTTCAAATCGTGACTGCAATAGCAGCTTCGCAAGTTTAATAGAATGAAGAACGTTGATATACGACAACATTGATATTCATTCCGTAGAATTTGGAGTCACCACACAGGTGCGCTGACCATGTGAACACAAACAAATTACCACTATAATTTCATGATTGTTGAAAGGATTCGTAGCAATTGACTGACTAGAATAATGCATGAGAGACTTCGCCATCTCGAAATTAATTAATTGATACATAATCTGTCTTCACTATCATACCAACATTAACTTATTTACATTTTCACACATACTCGGAGAAATGAAGTTGCAAAATAATTAGTTGCAAATGTTGTCGACATAACGGTTCACAGCCTATTTCTGGATTATGGTGGCCTACAGGTCTTGTAGTCGCAGTACAGAGCCCAAAAATTAGGCTATAAACTTTCCTGTCAGTAACATTTGTAAGTAATTATTTTGAAATTTCTCTATCAGATTCTTACGACTTTCAAAATGTACGTATCATTTGTCTCATTATTCTATCGATCTCCGTTTCGGAGTCCTTTGAGGGACATTCTGTATGTAATATGTAGACCAATATCGCGTTTCTGCGGGTGCGCAAGGGGTGTAAATTCGTTCCAATGGATCAACTCATCTCTTTTGCTTTTAATAATCCTAAATTCTCCACGGAAATAATGAATTCTTTGAAATTATCGTTTTCAGTGTCTATATCTCTCTAAATTCACGCTGATTAAGGGATTGCACTAAGAAGCAAGGAGGTCGCATTATACCAATCATGTCTTCTGCAGAGGTAATGAATTGAACTTTTTTATAATTTATTTAAAATCACTCGGGTGGAACTCGTTGCAGGAGAGAAGATCAAATTACCGACGAAAGCTTTTCGAAAAATTCATCGGTCCAGAATTTTTAGGTGAAGAAAAGGGTATTGTCATTCCGGTAAACAGCGAGCGCGATCTTAGAGAGGCGATGACCAAGCGTTACAAGGAAATAATCGCTAAAACAGATAGTTACTTTTGGTCGTTCTTTCCGAACAGCAAAAGAGAATCTAATAGGGTAAAGGTACACCCCCTGCCTTACGCCACTGGCGGCTTGCAGGGTACAAATCTAAATCTACCCAGCAAATGCTGCAGCGTAGTAGCATAAAAACCAACTTTCTTCATTTTTTCCTCTTAGATAACCAAAATTGACGCTTTTGCTCTCGATTATTTCAATTTTTTGAGGTGAAAAAGCTCTTACTTCATACAACAACAAACTTGTTTCTTGCCTCCGAGAAAAATAGATCGCTGTCTTTCTAGAAATATTAATGAATATTCGCTTCTGGGAAAAATAACAGGTAAGAATTGCTGTTTCAGTGACACAGGATGAGATTCGTTTGCTACAGCACATTAACTTACCCGAAATACTAATTCACAAGTCATACTTTCACCCTTCCTACAGGTTAAAATAAATCATTATCACTACGGTTGACTAGTCGGCGATTTCTTTATGACAAACATTACTTAATTCCTACCAGCCTATCCTCTCAACAACCATATGGAATATTCTCTTTCCAGCAAAGTCATCCGCATCACGAATTACAATATTGATTTTCTGGAAATTGTGGATGCAATGAAAAAAAGCCTCCGAGCAGTCCTGCGTAAAGGGGGACAAAACATTCCCTTCACTGACCCGATGTAAAGAGAAGCACTTTGAGAGAGAGAGGCCTGGGCACGGACCCGTAATATCCTATAACAAATCGCTTCCGTTTTAAAATATTCCCTTGGCGCCAAAGCAGCCGTATTCTGTCACATATAAGACCCGTAGTTGTAGTTCGTCTAATCGCCGTCCTACAGTCGCAGCAGCACTTTCGAGAGAGAGAAATCCACCCGTTCTCTAATCTGCCGAGATAAAAGCCCTGTTACCTTGTTTCTTTGACAAAAGTTCCATTCAGAACTTTCTAAACTTAGTCAGGTGTCGGGAAACCCACGTGACCTATTCCATTGCGGTTGGAGACCGTTAGAAGCCGTTGTAAATAGCTAGATGATGCTCTTTAGAGAGGAAACAAACTTTGAATCTAATGATAGCGCTCTCAAAGCGACCAGAGACGCGGAGTGGCCGTTAGGGGAAGGAGTGGATTAGTTTACGAATACGCCACATCTGTTTGTGTAATGCATGCAATCCACTCATCTAAATAATCCCATTCTCCGGATTAGATGCGCGATTACGATCGAGATACCGAAATTAGTTCACTTTAATACTTTATAGAAAGGGTGATGAGCCTATTTTGGTTAGCAACACAGGTGACCATAATGAGGACGTTGTCCGTCGAAGCCGGTTGCTTACTTTAGTTGAGCGGTATTTTTCATGCCCCTTAGTGGCCCATTATCGTTCCGTAAATGTTTCATTGCAGTTCTACTTAATTAAGGCCTCAATTATCGATGGTCTGTCTGCACAGTCTGCAGACTGAAGGCTGGTTTGAACCTCATCCCTCCACCATAAGCAACGAAAAGCTTTGGGGAGAGGGCTGAGGTGACTACTTCATTTTGCTTACTCATTTTTTAGTAGGCAAAATGAGGTAGTTCGCTATTTCTTTCCTCACTGAGACAGAATGCTAGAAGCGGAACAAGTCTACGTAAGTGAAGCATAATAACTCTACAAGTAACACTTTTCGCAGCATTCAAAAAAGAGAGACCTGAATCAATGTCATTATTCCGTATTACTCATACCTCAGTAGATTTTATATTACCACAGCCATGAAAAGAACTGAGATAAAAGTGAGTAAAAGATACATTTCTCTCCAACCTGTACCAAAAGATAAATGAAAATGTGCCATTCATCAGGACATGATAACAGGACCACTGTCGATGATGACTTTCTTTTTATAACCCTTAATTACTGCAACAGTTAACGGATTCCAATGCATACTTCCGAGGAAAATAACTAAAAATAATCAATGATATTCTCAGTGTCAAATATAGTTGTAAAGCCGTAGTCTTAATTCTGTATTTATTGAGAAAAAACTCGGAAACGGAACAATACTTGTGTAGTTTACTATGTTGTAGCAGTGAAAACAGATTAAACGTTGAAAAAATATCAACAACGAAGTTAAATAATCATTATTATACTAATTATTATAATTAATATTATAACTAGTTTATATAGTCAAGCTCTAAGCCAATCAATTTTAGGAATCTAATTCTAAATCAGAATATTTCATCGATATAAAGCAATTTCTTTACGATTGTCACTAACTTAAAATGAAAATTAGCGAGATATTAACAAATTAACAATTACGCCAAACTATGTGAAACTGTCATCTTGAATACAAATCACATTAATGTGAACGTAACCACCCTGTGATATGTTTTGCATGTAAACTACTGGTACTTGAAGCACACGTGTCCGATTCGATGAGCGAGGATTCTCTGAAACCATATAACGAGCCCCTACCGATATCGATTATTCTGTGCCGGAGCCACTCGTTGCCCAAATCCCGAATCAGCTGACTACCACAGCCCATTAATGGGCCACCATTTCCCCAATATCGGTTGCATAACAGCTCTCAAGGCATCGGCTTGATCGAACGAAATGCATTGCAAAGAGTTGTCGTTCGGTATCAAGTGGAAATGATATCTGCATACTAAAAGTACACCTTCAAGCGGATATTCATTCGAGTCGAATAATCAACGAGATTATTATATAGATGGTTTGAAAACACAAAATTACATACTGGGTTTTCTAAGTACCCACACAATCAAAGTTAATTTACATTATGAGTAAATGAGCAAATATTTTTAGTCATAATACTGTAAATATGGAAAATTACAGAGAGAACTGACTTCGATCGCAGAGATAAAGGGATAGGCTTATAAGGAATAACACGTGTGAAAAATAGTGACATGACTGGGACTTGAACCCAGAACCGGGAAGGTATTCTAAATAAAAATACCTGCCCGGAAAGTGAGAGACCTGGGTTCGAGTCCCAGTCATGTCGCTATTTTTCACACTTGTGATTCCTTATGATTCAGCCGCACGGCTTTACCGTTCAAAGTTGATATACCTTTCCTTAATCCTTGGATGGGATTATCCTTGAATTTATACAGACAGTAAGCTACCAGCAAGTATAGGATTTAAGAAGAAAGAATCGTTCTTCCCTAAAATTGCAATACATCAACTCTCTGCAAATACATCTCTTGATGTAATAAATTAGTAAAAGGAAGTTACATTTGACTATTTTAAATAATATCAGTTCTGCTACTCTGTCTGAGAGACGAAAATAATGGAATATTACTTATAATAATAGTTAGAATTAATGGAGGAAGGATATATTTTTTAAGTTGGTTGATAATCATATTCTCCAAAATGAATTACATTCGTAAGCCAGCGCTAAAAACATGAAATGATACAACGTTATTTACGGAAAACACATTCAAGGCGTGATGGCGATTAAATATTAATGACGACAAAATAATCAGGGAATCATTTCGAAAGTACATCCTCTCTAAGTAATCGTTCTCAAAGATGGGAAACGGGAAGGATACTTTTTATTTTAAGAAGATTCTGGGAAATGGAACTTTCTCAAGTTGTAGCGTTGCCAACTTTGCCACCTGTCTCATTAAGAATAGGAATTCCGCGGGAGAGAGATGTTTCCTTCCGCTTGGCTGTTTCCGCAGTTACCCACCAGGTGAGTCAATTAATCACTTGAATAGGAACGATTGCATCGTTACTCGGTCTTGATTCGCGCCTCGCGAATAAAATGCAGATGAATCACCTCCCGCATTCAATTTAGGTTTTGTGCAAAGGGCAACAAAAATTAACCACACGAGTGACTAATTTTCGCATTTTCTTAGAATATTCCCTTGCGGTGACGTAGTAAGTGGATGTCATGTGGGAAATTCCTAAGGCTTGAAGGGGTAACTCACTCTAATAATCCATTAGATAAATTTATATGTTTAAGAATCACCATTAGCAATCTATTAGAGAACTCAAATATGGTTTCATTCACAACATTCCAAAATTTTTTACACAGAACAAACAAGAAGAGATAATGTTAAATGTAAAATAGGAATCAAATTTTCTTCAAAGGCTTATTTCATCCCAATTAAAATTGAAGAAGAGTTTCGTTTGTTCACGTTCCTAAATGAAAGGAAATTCAGAGGTTAATATTAATAAATTAACATTAAACCCTTACCCTTGTAAGTAAATTGAAATGTGATTCCTCATACCATTCNATTATAGTAGTTGATGTAATGTGTTGATATTGTGGATGGGTGGTAATTCATTTATGTTTTTATTCATTGACACTGTATTATATATGAATCTATTTTTGTATTGTGTTCATAGTATATAGTGGGCTTATATTGTGAAGCAGTTGTAATGTATAAAGTTGTACTTTATGAACGTCGCCACCAGACACAAGTCTATCTGCGACGGCTTTGTATATAATAATAATAATAATAATATGGTACATACAAATACAGAATGAACTACTACTATAGGTATACTATTACGCTACTATAATACTACTTTTGAGGAAATACCTGGGAGAGGGAGTAGTAATATCTTCATTCAAATATATCTTAGTTTCCTGGTTGAAAGGTTAACAATTAATCTTATTTACTGATATTAACAGTATCCACATTTATGTAATACTTGTCACTGTAAATTTTACCACGTAGAGCCGGAGCCCGAGCTCCAATGTCCAATTCGTTGACAAAATATATCATCTTAAGCGCTCATTTCCCTTATACAAGCTCGAGTAAACCATAGTTGAATGTGGACCCCATTAACAAGAGATATTAATTTAAGAGTACAGCTTCATCCTTCTCATCCACGCAAAATACAATTTAAGTCGTGTCTTCCCCCAAATTAAAGGAAACTGTAAGCCCTACCATCGCGACATTACACACTCTAAGCTTGAAGTAGGCTTGCGAAAGAAGGGAAACCGCGCTCCCCACACGTCTTACTCAAAATTTATTCCACGAAAGGAGACTACGAAATAAGTGGCAAAGAGGTTCAGTGTTTTAATACTTTTGAAGAAAATGTTTCCTCTGCATTATCTACAGTAGGTTCTTACGAGAACTGAGCGAAATTTTTCGTCAAAACTTTAACTATTTTTATATCAACTTCACTAATTACGTGGAATATATCTTTTACAGCCATTGCCAAATATTTTAATCATCTTTTTTATAGTGCTCAGCATCATCAAAAGTCTTAACAAGTGGCGTAGACTAAAAAACGGGACAAACTAATTTTTTAATATGACAACGGAACACTTGTCTCGAAAACTGAACGTCAAGTCAGCCTAACTACATTACTGATTTTAAATTGAGCTACAAGCTGAAAGTAAGGTATTATGCTTACAGAGTTAAACCTAATTATTGCTGAAATTACCACCTGATGAATGATGAAAGGCTAAACAAATCACTTAACAGCCGATAAAATAAATAACACAAAATTTTGCGGGAAGGGGGTCCTAATGAAAATGATATTCATATCCTTCCTGTTTGAGGATACATGTGGAATAGGAGACATGATTTCATGAACGTAACACACCAAAAACAGCTTTCTAAACAATGTAAGGATTAGGGAAGGATAATATTAACTTCGAGAAAATACATTCACAAATGTAGATAATTGCAGAGACACGTTGCGACTCGTTCATCATCAGCCATTCCTGAGAGTCTATACATATCAACGTTAAAATAAAGCGATTCCTTCAACTTCTACTAAGGAATTTTTAAAAATTATAGGCTTCAAATTACTTCAATCGCCTCCATCGTTTGGGTTCCGGTAGGTTTATCGAATCCATGATCCAGGGAAGGGGAGCAAAGATGACAACCGTTTCTGAGTTTCCAAGTCTGTTTATTATGAGAGAGAGTTCATCGATCCAAACGTCCCCCTTAATAAAGCCCCTTCGAACCCATAAGAGCCGTTTTTAGCTCGTCACCACTTCGAAACGTCATTTCGTTGGCAGTTTAGGGGGATTTAAGTACTTTCGCCAGGAGAACTGTGCGAAATGGCGCCATGATATTTACTTTCGCCCAACTTTTGTTGCCTTGTGGAGGACAGCGCCCCCCAAAATAAATAGTAGCATAAGATTAATGATGTTTTTCGATGGCAGGTGACAATGGGACGTATTCCTCTTCCTACTGTTGGTGTATTGCCCTCTACCTGTTTGCTCGGTGCTGAAGGTTCATGTCTAACTGCATAATCGATCACCCTTTTGATGGATTGCGACTAATATTTTGAGTGATGATGCTTCATTTAGGTACAGACCACCTGTTTTTTTATACAATCGAAAACGAGCAGATACCAAGGGGTGCCATAATTGAATCTTTTGAATTGAAATAACATCACCCCATTGACCTTTTTCGCATGTTTTAAAAGTGTCGCGTTCTTGAGAATATATCAGCAGTTTCTTCGCAATGACCCTCAACCGAACGAATCAGACTAATCTTAGGTTCTGACATATTTTATAATGGTAAATCTCGATATCTATGAGGATCTCCATTAAATTTACTTTATTATGATACTTGAATTCGTACGACGATTCTTTCTCATTTATTTCCGCTTTATAAATAAAGCCAGCAAAAGCTACAAAAAATTAACGTTATAGGTATTTCATATGACAACAGTTAGTTATATGAAAAGTAACTTATTCTCAGCACAATACATTGATATTTAATAAAAATCTAAGTTTGAAAGAAATGCTACTGCAACATAGTTCTCAAATATTCATACGCATACACGCATCCAAACTTTCTAATACATTTTCAAGAATATTAACTTTGAATTACATTAACTATAATGCACACTCTATGTACAACGACATAGAACAGCGAAATACTAAAAAATGACGCTAAATGCCCAGTTTAAACAGAATGGGGAAAATCTATCACGAAGAAGCAACAAAAGTTTAGCACACAGAACTACTAACCTACGTAACTAACTGCGTATTCCAAGCTATGGCTTATATATTTCCTAAAGGCGAAAAAATATTCGAAGACTTCATAAAAATGAATGGCATAGGAAAACATCAAAGCAAAATGTAAATGCAAGAGAAATTATATTCATGCCTCTGAAATGATGAAAATGACTGCAGAAGTACACAAATGCAATGCTCCAAAATAAAACATTTCTCATACGCACTGATCATGTTAGTTTTTTGAAATATAAGGTAGAAAGACTTAGAAAATGGTTTCTATCTTAAAAGGATAGAAACCATTCAGTTGATCCGTATAAATTCTTCAAAGAAATCATTAGTGATTCGATAGTTCCTGAAAGGGTTAGAAGAAACAATGCCACACTCAAGTATCAAAAATACAATTTCTACTGTTAGTTATACTAACTCAAGAAATTTAATTAGAATTTTCGCTCATTTCTTCGTTACTCAGCTCAGGTAATTCGAAAAAATAATTAACAGTAATTTTCTGCTAAGAAATTCCAGGTTAACATACAAGAGATATTATTTCCATGAATAATACACTTAATGAATTAATTAATGCCCCGCAGACCGTATCTCATTAGGGATTGATCCTCATTAAACTAAAACAAAGTTCCCCCGCTTAAATCTCGCCATTTTAGAGCAACCCTTTGCTCAGCCATTTGTGATTAATTTCCCCCTCATGCGTAAACATTTCGCAGCAGCTGATGAGGGAAATCTGCACGTTGAGCGATAGTGAAAACCTAGCAGATCCAAGAGGCAGCTGATAGACCTAGAGAAGCTTTCAATAGCCCCTTTTCTACGTCAAGGGAAAGGATAACTGATACTAGAAAAGGGGGAATAAGCTAGCTTGAGGGAAAGGGAAAAGGAATGTGAAGCAGCCAATGAAAAGCGGACATTAGTAGTAAGAAGCCATCACAGTCGATTGACCGCCGCAGGATTACAAAGATTTAAGTTAGTATAATATTGAGATAATTTCAACATATGAATTATGATTCATCTCTATGTTGAATTATGTAGGACCCAAGAATATTCCAAGTCGAAAGCGAGGGTGTTTGCTATTTCGGATTGATTTCCAAGGGGATTTAGAAAAGATCTCAAGCTTGGATGAAAGGTTGTGTGTATGTTAGAAAAAGGGAGCCCAACTGCTGAAGGTCTACGTTGTAACCAACTGAACGGGGGTTCTTCAGACAACCTATCCTTGCACACTAAATAGCTCAACTTTGTTTCGACCATATATTTTGTATTGCCAATTACCCCTAATGAAAAATCTCAATAACTAGATGCAGCGGTCAAATTTCTAACCAATAACTAATAAATATATCACAAAGTGGGATAGTCACATCTTGGAAGCCCATAGAACTTTCAATGCGCTGGTACACACATTTTTACCCACATCTAGACCCTGCAACCCACCTTTAAACATGTGACATAGGGTGTATGCAATATTCAATTTCCCCAATCTGTTATTGTTATGAATTTTAATATAATTGATTCCTTTCTTAACTAAGAGCATCTATTTTCATGATTTTTCACAGTGTCACTTAAACTAACTTAGGTTATTCAATCGTATCAAAGTGAAGGCACAGGAAATATATTCAAAGATTATCGTAATTCCTGAAGAAAAGAGAGAAAAATCCATGTAAAAGAGGAAAAATTACGGAACATCTGTTTTGGAAAATCATATTCTCATTAAAATGACAGTGATGATATTGAGGGCATTAATCAAGTTATGTTTAACGCAGTGATACAGCATAATCTTGAAAAGTTATCATGTTAGAATTCAATTGGATCGAATTCGAATAATACGCAGTAACATACCCTTGAGTTAAGTTTCGATATAATCCTTCCAACCATGAAAGACCTAAAATATTCTCGCCATCAACCAATATTTCTAAACGCCCTCCGGAAGATCCCAAAATTCATCAGATAGAAGTTTACACTTCAACGAACGAATGAGTTGAACGTGAGACTCACAAGTTCATCATCGTAATTGAATTTCTCTATTAATCAGTAAATGAACTCGAAAGCGATGACTACATCCTTCCTCCCTTTTCTCCCATCATCTGTGTGAGAGCATAAATTGTTGTTTCCGAATACTTAAAATCGTTGACGCATCGTCGGTGACGTACGCGTTACTGCTGAATTTTCCATCTGGTCACCTACAACCAGTTTATGGCTACAGAATAAAACCTGAATGGACAGCTGATATTAAAGCGTGGAAAAAGCTGCACGCCCTGGAGGAAATTCCCCATCCGGAATGGTATCTAAATATATCACTATATCACTATTCAAGGGCGGGAAGACTGTGAACTTGGCAACAACTTAGCGCTCTAATGGTTGGAGATTTCGAATACAAATAAGATTCATCCACGTTTTAAAACACTGCCAAATTTTCTGATATCCTCAAAATGTTTTAGATGATGTGTTACTGGATCTCGAATTTACCTCGAATAAAATAGGAAGGCCACGACAGATAACTATTAATATTAATTATTTTTTATGCCAATATTTATATTTACTTGATTGTTAGAAAAACAAGTTGTAAGAATTCTTTAATGCATGCCATGAATTATGAAAAACTACCTAGGTTTCGCGGCCTGGGTTTGTTATCAGATTGAGGAATCTAAACCTATGTCGTTTTTTAGTAGTTTTCAGCGCAGTATGTATTAAAGAAATCATACAACTTGTCATTTTAAATCGTGAATTACCAGCAAGTAAAGGCCAATACAATCCAGCATAACATTATGTGGCGGTTAAAAACAGAAAAAAATGTGTTTATCATAAAAAGATAACCGGAGGCAGAAACTACAACGGCAAGATGGTTGCACCAGTAATAACAAACGATAAAAATCAATGCTGCGTGGAAAACATTCATTCACGACATTAAGATCCGGAAGATTTCACCCAAGAAATCGGTCTCCAACAAGCCAAATCGAATCTTTGCTCCAATTCGGATAGAATTTCAGAGATTTCTAAGGTTTCCCATCGAAATGTTGCATTTCGGGATGTGAATTATCTCATCATATCGGCTCACGCTGCATGGATTACGCAGCACTCGGAGCGGAAGAATTCCTGGCAAGCCTCCTGCCCTTGGTGGAGAACAGCTGATACATAGCAGTCGGCCGGTGTCCTTAAAAAAGACACCCATGTGTGACGAGACCTGGAGGAGCACTTTTTCTGTATGCGTGCCCCTGCCTTCGTACAATGTTCCAAACCAGCTTGTATTCCAACCCCTCTCCCCTTCCCGACGGCCTAAAAAATACAATAAAACTCCCCGAGTTCCATGACCTCCGCACTCCCCCGTATCCGAAAACACACGCATTCCCCTCTACACGCATGGCCCTTCCGACGCCGTCGAATCCGGGGCCGGAATGAATGGAGGTGGTGCGGGATGCGTGCACGCATGTGCGTAGACGTGGTGCTTCTTCACCCTTTTCTTCCCCGTCTCTAAACGTGGGATCGACGGGAAAATTCAAAGCGATCGATTCCGGAGCGACGGAAATGTTGCGTTCAACACCGACGAGGGGTTGGAAAATGTTACAAAAGCATGAGTACGTTCCTATTCAACCTACGCCGGGCGATCGAGTTATTCACCTTTACGATAATTCTTCAAATATACCAGACTTGCACAGAGAATCTAATAGGGTACATTAGGTAAGGTGTCAATACACCCCCTGCCCTACGCCACTGGTGGCTCGCGCGGTATAAATCTAAATCTAACATACTGCGGACCACGTGTGGCCCGCAATGAGTTTTGGAACCTTACTTATGAAAACTGGTAATTATTCAAAATTTTGGAATGACCGGTAGTAATAAAAAATTGGCATTCAAAGAGAAATCGAGGTTATCCAACACCCATCTAATACAAAATTACAAAAGGAAAATTTCCAGCGTATGACACGAGATAAATAAATAAATAAAAGGCTATATTTCACCTGAAATAACTCCCAATTGCATAAAATTTTCTTGATAAAATCCCCGTAGCCTTATCTACGTTATATTACATTACAAATAAGGGAAGTTGGAAAATGATTAGAAAAAGATTTATTTTGTAACATATAATTATATTATTATATATTTCCCAAAATTCTATACCTATGGCCGGTGACCGTTTTTCTTAATATCCATGCGTCCTATCCAATCTTGGCAAAGGAATGGAAGCCTGCACTAAACATCGTAAAAAGCCGTATATTGCCCGAAAGCCGCAGTCTCGCCTTCTCAGCCCTAACTCATACTTATGACAGGGGCAGATCTAGAAACTTGCCAAAGGGGGGGATTAAAGACGAGTTACTTGTGATCCCATCTCTAATTAACTTTTAACAACCGTTTTGCCGAGATAAATGAAGTAGACGTACTGTGATAGAAGAAAACTTCAAAATCAGATCTTAATTCAACCTCCTCACCTCATCATGGGTAAATTAACCAGAAGAAGTCGTCTCTTTGCTCCCCTGAATCCGGTAATGGAAAGTTGAAAACTCATGAAGAGTTTAACTATAAATTCTAAAACTACCGAGGATTTATATGTAATCATTAAGAATGTCCTCTTTGCGGCTAAACACGCGTGTTTAGTCGAATATGGTTAAGGTTTACTTAAGAAATGTACCAACTTGGCACTGTCCTACGGCGGCAAAATTTAGGGGTGTCATTGACCATTCAAGGGGAGGTTTCTTTGTAGTAAGCATATAAGTATTTCGTTATCGAAGTAGTACCATCACTTGTAACAGGATACCAATCATCTCGAACGGAACATTAGCTACGTCGAGGAGGGAAAAAAATCGTGACCGGAAAAGCGCAGCTTTCTGTTATTTGCTTAGTCTTAACGACTTTAAAATATTCTAATGGAACTTCTCTTTGTAAGGCAAAGTACACATTTCATAGGATGCTCACAATTATCGATGATGTTCATTGGTGAAGACAACTTTGATATGTTAATCGACATTGAAAGTAATTCATATAGCCTCACAATAACCGCGCACATGAGGGTTGAGGAAATGTCTTCCGAACAACAGAAGACGTAATAATAATCCATAATAAATCCCATGAACGTCTGCGCATCATACATACAACTGAAGACAGACAATGAATTTCAGTATATTACTATTCAACCCTCTTTCGAATGATGAGACAATGATAGGCACCAGCCCTTCTTCGTTGGAGTTGGAGACAAAATATAGTAAGCATTTAGTGAGAAATAACGAGCAGAGTAAACACCGCAGCACCGTTTCACCGGTTTTCGTTGGATTGAAAGTTTCCTCTAGGCCAATTAAGCATCATAAGACGACAGCAAACATTATCTTTCATTCCTTCCAAATAATACCGAAATTTTCCGGTAATTGTTGCAAAACACACAAGGAAACCTTTCAAAATATCTCGATAAAAAGTGAGAACTCTGCGACGAGATGGTTCTCGAAGGTCCCCGAAACAATAAAACTTGATCCGGCTGTAAATTCTCGAACGCGTCACAGCCTCAACGCGAAGGATCGCACAGACAAAGAAGCGACGGTTGTGAAGGCACTCGACAATGAATTAATGTGAATTGTTAACAGCGTTGAGACCTACGTTGAAGACCGCACGTAACACCGTCCTCCTGTAAACTGCGACCGGAGTTAGGGCGAGAAGGGAACGTAAGGAGGGTGGTGTGGTCAGGGGTCGGCAGTGAGTATGTTTGGGGAAAGGTATGTAACGGAATGAAGTAAAAGGTTATTCAGAACAGAATACAAATATGCTGGAACTAATTTTAGGCTCCCTGAATATTCCTTTATAGCTGTGTTCCTCAATTCGGTTTCCCCGAGACCGCCAGCGGCGATGTAAATTAATTTCGGTGCTCATGTTTCTATTATTTCAAAATACATTTAAATTGCAGATGTAAAATATGTAACATTCCGTAAATAACACATATGTAATCTATAACAAAATCATAAATAATGCAATTTCAATTATTATTCCAATTAAATTACTAGAAAATGGGAATAAAATATTAATCGCTTGAAGTGAACACTGCATTAGTTTTTGTAGAACAAAATTTGAACGTGATAGAAGAAGATACCAATTATAATAAATAATACATATTAACTTTATGAATTTATTAGCTTTGCATTCTAAAGTGTTTAATACAAGAAATAAAAGTCACCAGTTACAGTCAACATTGCCCTTCCAGCATAACTATGCGGTCCTTACGACTTACCAATTGAAACTTTTTTTTAAAATTTCTTATTCTTTCCACTAACTTTTTATTACTAAGCGTAATTGGTAAACCAAACTCTCCGGAATCTAACCTTAAAAAATGAAACTTCTGAAATCCTCTAAATTCGAATATTTTGAAACTTAAGTACTGAAAGGGCAAAGCTTTACGATTAAATGAGCTTTATAGCGGCCTGTAAAGTCAATACAAATGACAATGTATCTTTAATAATTAAGATCGGAGAACTGCACTTAGCAACACAAAAACACCGCTGAATATATTATTGCTCTTGAAATTAAATTATTATCAATTATCAATAAGTTCTACGGCTTTTCTTTTGGCATAAAGATACCCTTCTAATATATTGACAAATAAATCAAAATAAATTATCCCATTTTAGTTTTCAGTTTAAAGTTTTCATGTAGAACGATACTCTGATGTCAACTTCGCGAATAAAGAATTTTTGTTGCGAATTGAACCCAATCGTCCGAAATATACTGAATTTATAGGTGTAAAAAAGACTTACACAAATAGTAGAAACTCCAATAGTAAAGATATTGTCAGTAGAAATGAAACCCCACACCCTAATTTTAAGTATCAATTTCGAGTAAAATGCGTAAATTTTGAGCAATTGAGGTACCCTTAACCTCTTTTTAAAAAAACCTCAATAAACAAAACTTCAATGGTGATTCTGTAAGTAAATTCAGAAACGAAGACATAATTTGAAATACACAAGTCTGAGAAGTAAAAAATAAACCCCATTGCTCTAAAATAAAACCTCTGCGCCATCGTTTTATACTAGAGAAAAGCCGACTAACATAGTTCTAACTCAGGTTTGCACAAAATATATTTCATATGTGGCCCAATAGAGAGTACACTGAAGCCTTTATCTTAAAGAGATATGTTAAGAATATGAACCTCTCATTTCGTCCCAAATTACAGAAAGCTTTTTACTAAAATATACAAAGCGTTATCCTCACAATTCTATATTTAAAGAGTTCATCGATCCAAACGTCCCCCTTAATAAAGCCCCTTCGAACCCATAAGAGCCGTTTTTAGCTCGTCACCACTTCGAAACGTCATTTCGTTGGCAGTTTAGGGGGATTTANTCTTCATCTGCGATCTCCAGATCATTTTATATCCAAGCCGTACTTTCCTTCTTGAAAATTGTGCAGGCCTGATCCACCCGCTTTGGTGTAGTTCTTGGGGAAACCGTACACATAAGCGCCATTCTTTCTGGTAATGAATACCTCAAAGAAGAGCAAGGTTTAGAGGCCAAGGTAAGGGGAAGAAATCGGAGAGAAAGGACAGGGGTCTGGAGATGGACAGGGACAGCGAGAGAGACACAAAAAAGAGGAGAAAAAAGGGCGTGACGAGAATCGAGGAGATGAAAGAATATGCGTGAGAGCGGTTGTGGGAGGAGGTAATTGGCGATGGAAGTCTGCTCGCAGGTGGAACGTGCTGTTAATTAAGGAAAAGACCTCGGCCTGGGAGTCGGATTACGACGCGCTGCATCCCTGCACGGAGAGTAAGGGGAGGGTAACGCGTGACGTAACCACCAACGGCTCTCGAAGAAACGGGATGTGAGAAGAGAAGGAACCATTATATGGAGGATCTGCCACCTTGACGCCGGGGACAAAAGAACGGCACCGGCGCAATATCCCTGCAAATACAGGACTTCAGCTAAAGTACACTGAACACCACTTGGGAAGCATAAGGAGTCGATTATGTTCCATCGGAAGAAAGTAATGCAAAGAGAGAAAGATGAGAAAATAGTGATTGGCTAAACCTTGGCCGAATGTCTATTATGAAAAGCTTACGTGTCTCACAATCAGTGCTTTTCACCTCAACGTCTTACTCATGAGCAATTTTAGCCGAAGGTTTTGCTGGAGGATTGTGCACAGGACTGAAGTAGGGATTCTGGGACCTTCCACGGTACTCTGCGATGCCATTTAATTTCATATTTACGATAATTATTTTCATACTCATACAGCAATCGTGCTGACTGTAATCAAATTACTCACGTTTATTCATAAATGTTCTAGTTACGCTGTTGTACAACAGGATTGGTAATTTTAACTACCCTATCCACATTTTTACCGCCATATATATTTTGATCATAACTCATAGAAGACCACAGATTTTATATACATAAATATATACCTGTTTTCAGTTCATTGCAAGATTTTACTATAAATATTTTAAATTCATTTTGATTGTTTCCAGTTCCCTGTTTTTTTAGTGAAAGTTTTTGAGACTTTTTTCCGTGAAAATTTTTTGAGACAATTACTTTCAAAACCGTTACTTTAGTTACTAAATAAATTACAGAATTGTAGGCAAATTGATTCTATGAATTTTACACGGATTGGCGGAAATTTTTGGCCGATCCGACAATGAGCGTAAAATAAGGGAAATGGATGCTAGGACTAGTGGTTTTAAGGACTCGTTCTTTCCGCGAACGATACGCGATAATAACAAGATAAAGAAATAGCTCGAACATCCGGTGTTTACACCCCCTGCCACATGCCGAAAGGCGGCTTGTAGGGTATTGATGTTGATGTAGATGAAATTATTAATTTTACTAACCTACTTATTAGGCATATGTCGTAAGTCAAATCAATCAATCAGTAGTCCTTCATGACTTCACTTCATGAGACCTAAAATTACGTTAAATGTCAATCATTGTACGAAAATGAACTCATGTGCAGATGGAGGTTTATTATTACCGTGTATTAATGAGTTGATAAAATAAATTATCAACGTATTAATCAAATCCCGCATGAAAATCGATTCCCAGAACCACTGATTGCTTCGTTCCCATTATTGCTTCAATTCAATTTTAAACACGACCCATCATAACACGTGCTCGCAGAGATAATTGAGTAAAAATTGGCTTTATTAGCTCAGCAAAATTATACCACCATGCTGTGATATTTCCAAGCGTGACCTTTCACTATTACAATCAATTTGCTGCAGCCTGAGCAGATACAACACGTTTTCAGTTATTTTTTTTATCTGTAACCCAAAGAAATCCTCGCAACATATGCTCTTTTGCGACATCAATAACCAGTTTGTTATTGAAGCTCTTTGGTTACAAACGAGTTTCAAATGATACCGGACATTTTAAAAGGTTATATTTTAATTTCAGTTGAACCTATATATTCTGAAAGGTATATTAAATCCCCAATAAATTAGAGAAAGTTAAATTTTCTTGTATAAGCAAGAATAGAAAAGATTGAATTATTCATCAGCTTTAAATATATGGGGCTTTTTAAAGCAAAAGAAACAGGAGCGGGGTTTTGTTGATAAATATTAATAAAATTACACCACAGCCTCCTCAAATCTGTCCCCAATGACTATAAATAGCATTTAATGAACACTTTATGAAATTTAAAATGTGTCATTTGACAAATAAAGATTGCCTGTGAGCTCGATTCGGCCTATATATTTTAGAAGTCCGCAGAGATGGACGTGTTAGTGCGGAAATTCATTTCCATTATGAAAGAAATAAATAATGATAGTAACCTCAATTAGGAAGAAAATTTACTATCATTGTTCATGTTAGAATGGAAACAATTTCCGCAACATCACGACTGCCTCTGCAGATTTTCAAATAAAAAAATATATTATGACTGTAAAGAAAACGTCAACATGATTTATTTTCGCAATAAACAAATAAGATAAGGAGTGGATTTAACAATGTCCAAGGAAAGCGAAGGATATCGTAGGCAATTTATTCACGTATTTTATTATGAATACCTCTTGAGAATTGAGGAAGTTCTTAGGATTTTGTAATGGTAGCTGGAATACAAAGGTTATTGAATGTGTCAAATTCATCTCAGAATCTGATTTTGTTCGAATTGTTCTTATATTACTACTACTATACTATAATCTTCATTAGCCTATTTTAGAGAATAACGAGGTGGTGGTCGCCAATATTGCACCCTTTTGATTTGCCTCCACTGTAGGATAATGAATGATAGTAAAGTTACATTCTTCTTAGATTTGGTCGATAACAGTGTAGCTAGAGGCTGCATAATAAAAGGTCCCTCATCAGCGATTGGGATGAATAGGATAACGGCTGTTATTAAATTGAAGCGACTTTAGTACCCTTAGATGAATCCTCAAAACATTCTTTTCATTTCATTCTACTAAAATCACAATATGAAAGAGGCCGAAGGATATTGTATCGGTCCCTTTATTCTAAAGATCAAATTTTGTAAGAAAGGGGGGAACCAACTGGGACAAAAAGAGTCAAAAACAATGTCTCACCAGACGGTGCACTAAATGGATTAGCTGCCGTATGAATCGCACATTGATACATTCTCGAAATCGGATTTGCGGATTATTAATCTCTCTTGAAGTATTGCTGCCCTTCAAAAGAACAGCTTCCAATATCCGATACGTGATCATAACTTACTCTGAAAATGTTGACGATTACTTTCCAGAGGAAAACACAATAGAGTGAAGATAGTCATCTAATGGTCTGCGGAACCCTGAAGCTCTGAAGCTGAAGCTTTAAGGGTGCGGAATTTGAATTATTATTAATTATTATCGGCCTTGTAAAAAGATATTAAAGGCAAGATCTTCGCCAAAAAGGTAGGGGTCGAAGGACCGTTATGAGGCTTGAGGGTGGATTGTAAGGAATCCCTATGCATGGAATAGACTTCACATATCACATTTTTACGAATCCATCACGCGTACTATCATATCATAAGGTCTATATCTAAGAACACCTTGGCAGTACTTCCGAATAAACTTCACAAGATCAATTTCCAAATATTTTCCACGAAGAGCTCTTAACCAATAATCTTGCCATTATAAGGGTTCATGGAACAGAAAATTCTTCAATCCCCTAGTATAACCTTTCCATCCAAAGGTTGGGTTAAAACATGCAAATTTTAGGAGTTGAAAACAGTATGAAGGGTATTTTGGGAAAGGCTAACGGTCACTGGCCTCTAACGGGTATAAAGAGAAAGTTAATCCTTCCCTTCCTTAAATTACCTTCCGTACTTCTTAACTTGAACATAGTAAAATAAGGGAAAGTTTCGGCCAACCTAAGAAGCCAACTTACCTTGGGAGTGAATCCACGGTATGCGGAATTCCTATCAAAATTCCTACTCAGCTTACTAAAGGGACACAATGAACTGATTCACGCCAATACCACGAATTTCCTTGTCAAAAAAAGAAGCTAGTTTTACAATTTTATAAATTGTTTAGGAAATCGCTTATATGACGTATAAATAGTTGACTCCATAAATCACTTTATATGTTTCCAGATAAGTTCCCCCTACGCAATAAAATAACCGATCATACTTTTCTGCCCGTAACCATTGATGGCAAATCATTACTTCACAGACTTAACGCACCATTTTCAACAGAAAGGAAAAACTTACGTGGAAATCGGGTTCAGAAGTATTGATAAAATCATTTAATCAGCAGTCGTAAGGATAGATATTATACAACAGGATAGTTAAAACATTCCTCTCCACTGTATTAAAAAATCCTAAATCATAATCTAATTTTAAAACTTAGAATAGTATTCTAAAACTTTTAAAAGATTCCAATCCGTTCATGTTTCTTAGAGGAAAAATTATAGTAATGAAACTGTCCTACACTCAAACCATCAATGTACATTCAATTAACCAAGCGTTACATTTAATTTAGATATCACCATCGTAGCCAATTTGTGGAAAGAGCGAATTTTCACACGATTTTTCTATCTCTCAAATTTAGAGTCATGGCTAAGGTACACAGGAGAGAATCATGTAAACCTTTATTCAGGGAATATGAAATAATGAATATGCCCTCTGCATATATATATATATGCATGTGCTGCCTACATCCATCAGAATGTAGACAGGTACTTGAAGCAAGAGGATCAGCATGACCACTTAACTAGAGGAAGAGGCAACTTGAGGACCCCATCCCATAGGCTCAGTTTAACAGGGAGAAGCTTTGAGGTAATGGCTTTAAAAATGTATAACAAATTACCTTTGTCAATAAAAAATAATAGAAAGGTACCCTTTTGTAAGAAATTGAAAGAATATCTCCTGGCTGAAGCATTTTATAATGTGAATGAATTTTTAACGAAGGGCACTTCTGATGTGTAGTAGGACTGAAGCATGTATGTAATTTTCTGTAAGTGTTGTAATATTATTGTATAGACTTTATAATGATCAACGAAGTAAATGTAATTAAACTTGTAAAATGTTGTTTTTTGACGTGTCCCATATATACTTATGTATGTCTTTGGATTAATAAATTTATTATTATTATTAT